>JAJHUR010073845.1:0-18077 GCA_027495735.1 Lutjanus campechanus
AAAAGAATAAAAAGTGTGTGTGTGTTGCTGTGTGTGTGAAGGGAATTTAGGCCGGAAGAGGTGGTAAAAATGAGAAGACAGGAGAAGCTGAAAAGTATAACTTTTGTGCAGGTTATTTTTTCAAAAAGTCTCCACAAAACCAAATTGTTGTGGTCAATTTAAATAAAGATAGACTACTTTATTAATCCTAAAGGAAATAAACGGGTTACATCAGCCACTTAACACTAATCAAAACACAAAACAATGGGGTAGATAGCAATGACTTGGAATGAAGTTATTTTGATGTAAAAAAAAAAAAAAAGCTTTGATGTAGTTAAGCTACTTTTGTCTTTTTATTGTAGCTTAGCTTGCTACATTTCACTGGTGGGTAGCTTCAGTGTAGTGAAGCTTCATTTAATGTAGAATAACTTGTAGCTTAGCTCACTACATTTTCCAAGTAGCTTGCCCAACACTGATCACAGGAAATGGAGACACAATAATTCCTCATTTGCTTGGTTTATAAATGATTTCAAGCCATTTTCTTCACCTCTTAAAAGCTGCACTCTTGTAATTGTCATGCATATTATATTGTATATTTATTTATTTTGATGTTGATCTTTACTTTGTATAATATGTTTACACATGTTCTCGTTGAGTTCCTCTCCGTAATATATTCTTAATATATGTTAAATAAGGAAAGAAACCAAAAAATAAGTAAATAAATAAATCCCAGATATTTTATCTGTGCATCATGTTACTGAGCTTACTCTCAAATGCTGAATTTCTATATGGGCAGAGCAGGCAACTTTAATTTACTACAAATTTGTTGAATTAATACACAATATCAAGTGTGTCCTGTCTTATTAGCTAGTTTTCTTCTGGCCATGTATTGTATAACAGACCAGTGTCAAAATCTAGTTTCAGGAAGATTATTGACATTTTTTACTGTGTTTATATGGTGCATGTTCATAAATAAAGTTATTGTAACTAAATGACACACAGAACACCTGAGACTTTTTCCCCCCAGCATATAGTATACTGGTCTGTTCTGGACAAATAATACAGCGGTCATGTATTTAGTTTGGTGCACTGTACTTAACGGGAAGTTGAAGGTGACATCGTACACACACTTTGAGTGGGAGGGAGGGATAAATACGGGCTTAAACCATCCATGCTCATCTGAAATAACCATGACAAAATCTCGCAGGAATAAACTCATGGAGATTTAATATTATGCATCAATAAACAGGAAAATCTGATACAATCAATGGTTATGATCAGAATGAAATAAAAAATACATTTGATTGCTCTCTATCAGGCGATACTGAGTGATACTGAAATGTATGGCAAGGCCTCAATTCAATATAATTTACAAAGACATAACATGGAGGAAAAAAACAAGGTAATAGCTTCAACTTTAGCTCGGAGTCTGAATGTCATTTGGCTTGTTTCTAAAGGCATTTTTATGCTTTAGAGGTGGATTAAATTAAACAGCTGCAACTACAGACAGCACCACAAATATGTTTGTCTTTATTGATCCCTTTACCAGATTAATTGATTTTACAACATTTTTACTTT
Source organism: Lutjanus campechanus (assembly GCA_027495735.1). Lineage (NCBI taxonomy): Eukaryota > Metazoa > Chordata > Actinopteri > Lutjaniformes > Lutjanidae > Lutjanus > Lutjanus campechanus. The sequence continues at coordinate 1,558 of JAJHUR010073845.1, forward strand.
CTATTCAGGGCGAATATAAAATCTTGAATCCTAACCATTAAGATAATAGTCTGATGTGAGCTCACTACAGCATGGAGAGATATTCTTGGGCTTTTTCGGGTGAAAACTGTTTATTTTTGCATTTCATCCAAATATCATTGCATTTAGATCCAACCTATGTAGCTGTAAATAAGAGAATGAATGATGGTTCCAAAAAAGCAGATGTGTACAGTAGGATAAATATTGCCCTCTATGTGGTTGTTATCTTGGAAAACACTGGATAAAAAAAAAAACAAAGGAAAAAAAAAAGAAGAAAATTAAGCTTACAAGAAAACTGAACTGGCAGAAGACAGTCTGGACTCTTAGCAGCACTATGAAACAGCAGCAGTGTTTCACGAGTCTACTCTGGTTCTCCTCATTTTTCACTCTCCTCACCCTCTGACAACACGAGAGTGAGCCGTCAAGGTGATGCGTGGAACAGGAGGGGAGACTGTACAGACTCAGTCCTAGCCTTACCATCCAGAAAGACAAAAATATGTAAACAATCATTTGTTCATAAATGCCTTCAGGTAACATGGAAACATTATTTGTTCTCTGTCCAGATGAAAGTCCCTCTAGCCTTTTATCTAAACCTTTTTGGCATAATGGACACCTAAATTTGTCCTTTAGACAGGCAATGTCGATGATCTCTATATTGCATATTATATTCCATAACTCTATCACAACTCTCCAGATCAGTGTGTTCAGATGCTATGGCTTTATAGTCTACATGCCAGCAATCTGAACCCAGAAATATTGAGTACCTTATTTTTATGTTTAAAATGTAAAATATGGGTTGGCAGCACTTAGAAACTACCGGATGCTAACTTGCATAATTGGGCAATTTGCACAATTAGCATTTTCATAAATATGGACAATATTTCAGCAACTGCCTGGCTGATCTGGAAAATACCGGAGGGGTTTTGGGGCTTATGGAGGATGCTGAATCCATCTGACATTTTCCACAACGACTGTTTAAACCTGAAGGGGACATATTTCAACTCCAGGTGGGATGATATTTGATGAAGTTTTAGCCAATTTATGTTATGTTTTACAAGGACGGTGATCAATTGAACTGGACAGATGTGAGTCACCTCAGAGTGTAGTGTGGATAATTTTGTTAATAAATGTCCTAAAATTTATAACCAAGTTGAAGTTATCTGTCCAGTCAAATCAATCGGCATCCTCTAAAACTTGTAAACTGACAAAACGTCATTAAAAATCAGCCCACCAGCAGCTGATATATGTCCACTTCAGGTTTAAACAGCCATTTTGAATTCTAAATATGTCAGAAATGGATTTAGCCTACTCAGTAACCCCTCAAAACCACTCCAAGATTGTTCAAATCAGCCACACAGTTGCTGAAATATTGCCCATATAGAGGATTATGCTGATTGTGCAAATTGTCCACCAAATGCAAGCTAGCATCCAGCAGTTTCTAAGTGCTGGTGACTCATACTATACATTTCTAACATAAAACTTTGGGCTACTCAACATTTCTGGGTCCACATTAGGGCTCCATTGCCTGATAAATAGACTATTGTGCGGGGCTTTATTTCTGGATAACACTGGAGACACAGAACAGCGTGAAGAAAGACCAAGTAGGTGGCAACTTGAAATGGGAACAAAACATCAAAAGTGGAATGGAATGATTCCTAAAGATGTAAAGCCATCAAGTTCATATCCTCAAATATTTTACACTATTGCCAGAAAGAAAAAAAATAAACAAAAAGGGCATTGAAAATAAAAAAGAATATATATTTATATATCCATCATATGTATATCTATATATAAACAACAGTTACAACTAGTTGCAGGCAAGCGGAGGTTTTCTCCCCCGCCTCTTTAAGATTCATCCGTTCCACCGTTATAAGGCTGTCAGACTCTCGGAGGGGGCAGCAGCTTTCTTTCCTCAGTCACCAGATTCCCTGAGATGTAGAGCGCCGTTTTGTTATTTGATTTGAACACCATCAACCACACACCCCACCTCCGAAAAACCGTTGTGTGTAGAGAAACGAGTGCTGCTCTGGCTCGTCCCGTGGAGCTGATGAAGGGCGTGGTCATGAAGCTGACGGACAGAGCTGAGAGACCAGACACGTCTCCGCTCTGCGCTGCCGAGTCTCATGTTGGCGGGTGGCGGGTATTGGTGGCGGTGGAAGTGACATTGCCCAAATAAGGAAAGGAGCTTTACTAATTTTCATGTTACATCTTAGATGCTTTTCCATTTGATTTCATTCATTTCCATATTGTTATTTTACAGTCAAATGCAAAGCTGTGTACATATTCAATCATCAGTCATTCCAAGGCCTGGAAAAGTGGTTTTTGCAAAAGAGTTCTTATGAAGACTCTGTTGTGTGTGCATCTCTTTATGCATACGTATGTGTGTGTATCAGAGTGTGCGTAGTCTTCTCAGTGCCTCTGAGAGGCTAATCTCTTTAATAGAGGCTCGTCGTAGACCCAACACTCCCCGTCCTCGTGGAATAGCTGCAGAAACACACGAAAACAATAACAATTATTACACTTAAATATTAGACCGGTGATATCCTTGATACACAAAAGCTATCACCTAATCCAAATGTGTAATAGCCTACACAAAACAACATCAGGAACTACCAAGGTTGATTCAAAACATTGCAAAAAGCACAACATATCATTTTTTTTAATCACAAATTTGAGACTTTATAATCTCATAAATCTCACCAAGAAAAAACAAACAAAAAAAAAACCTCACTCACACAAAAAAAAAACATAACAGCCCTAATACGCCGTCATAGAAATTACTATATTAGCGCTGATCATAAATTAAATTTCTAAATTTTTTGGCATTTCTAATACTGATCTTTGTCTACAAGTGAAACAGGGTTGTTGGATCTGTTGAATGTCAAGTATGTCAAGTATGCTTTTTGCCTTTTCCTGTAATTATGAATGTAAATGACAACACCGAGTTATGATTGTGTTATATTTGCTCATGTTATCCTGTCCTGATTCAATCACTTTACATTCAAAAAACAATAAATGGTACTTTATAGGAGAAATGATTTGTGTTAAACAGATAGTTTGGCTTATATGAAGTGAGACTGTAAGAGGTACTTATCGATTTACCAGCAGTAGACTGGTGTCAGCACTGATATCGATTTTTTTTTTAAGTGCACCTAAAATTTAAGATTTTCTCAACTTTCTCTAACTTGGAATCAGACAGTCTTTTCCAATGTAAAACCTCTACTACACAGGCCAAATACTGCTCTCACCAAAGCCACCAGACTCCTTTTACCTTGCAGAGCATAGGAGATGCTGGTCTACCGCTGCCTCAATCTGTTAGTTCATTTGTGTTACTCTTTAACTTTGGTGAATCCACACTAACCTTTTAAAACACCAAAGTCACACAATAACACAAACAAAATAATCGATTGAAGCAGTGGCAGACCAGTAAATCCTGTGTTTGATCCTGATTTTGCCAAAGGAGTTTGGTGCTATATTTGTCTTAGATAATAGCAGCTTCCCATCAGAAATGACTGTCCAACAGCAAGATAAAGTGGTGAAACTATTCTAAATATAGCATACACTAAAATTGATATTGATTCTTTTTTAAGGTGCACCTTTTTCAGGTGGTTAAAATACACTTTGTTGTGACCCTGTCCCCAGCAGTACATTATTTAGTTTCCGACACTGGTACTCCTGCTGCTTCTCCAAACTGGGGGTGAGTCAACCACCATCTACTGTACTGTAGGTAATACACTGATTATGAAGTATCTCATACTACTTCTCCTCAAATAATCCAAACTATCCCTTTAACGTCTCAGCATTTTCTAAGTGTGTAGTCTATTATCACACGTTCTTTTTGGTAGATGAAGAACACAGACAGATTGTCTCACCCTGGTCTCCCACTGCTGCTCGTTCTCCTTCCTCTCTCTGGCTTCAGCTCTCTGTTTCTCCTCCAGTCGGTGTTTGGCTTCTGTTGCTGCATCGATGTCTTTCAGCTTCAGGTTCAATGTCACATCTCTCCACAATCTGGTGAATTGAAGGATGAAAATTAAAATCACAGTTTGTTTTTGAGTGAATGTCCCATGGTAAGTAAGACTGCTTAAAGACCAGTTTTATTTCTCACCTTCGGGACTCGTACTCGAGCTGGTCTTCCAGCTTTCTCACTTTCTTCTTAATGATGCCCATCTTCTTAGTGTCTATGAACACTGTGTTCTCCTTGAGACACACAAACAAAACACATTCAGTCATGTGTGAGTGCTTCTACTTATTGTTAAACTCTTTCCTTTACTCAGGTCAGTGTGTCTTGCAGTCATTGGATTTTGCTTTCAGAACTGGACATTTTAAAAAAAACAAGTGATGATTTGATTTTCATTTTAAAATATGAAAAATAAAATGGTCAAAATAAAAAAAATGTTTTCATGGTCAAAAGGGGGATGGTCAAAATATAAAAAGGTTTAATTTTCATTTTCTAATTAATTTCACAAAAAATAAAATCACTGGAAAATAGAAAGGAGAAAAGGGCCACTCTTTTCATTCTCAGACGTCTGATATGGTCATATATAAGACGAGAGCACCGAATGTGCCAGTGTTGCTTTAGTCCAGGCTAAAATGTCTTCGGAAACTTACTCTGACATGATTTTAGACACGGCAAAACAAGGCCTGTCATCTGCAGAAAGCTCACTGCATTCAAGTCAAGAGTCATTTGAGAAAAACCGTTCAAGTCAGTGACTCAGAATAAGAAAGAAAAAAAACAACAAAAAACAAAAAAAAAAAAAAAGAACAGGTCATTTTTCCTTCATGTATTCTAGTGATTTTATTTATGTTATACAGAACTGAAAATCAAATATTTTTTGAATTTCACTCATACCTTTTGGACATACTCATGAGGTACTCATCCGAGAAAACGGGCTTGTTTTTAAATTTTAATTGTTTTGTATTTTAAAATGCAAATCAAATAATCACTCTCGATACTCTTGGATACATGCTCTGAATTTTAACAGCAGTTACTGCATCTGTCCAAGACAAATGACGTTGTTTCTTTTAATAACCATTTTTGAAAGGAAAATCTAATGACCAGAGGATACACTGACCTAGTAATTATTCTCCAGTGCAATGAATGCCTATATTTTGTTTTGCTACAACTAATAAGTGATTACTCATTTACCTTAAGTAATTATTGTCTAATTTGATACGTGTGAGCCACCTCCCACTGAAGAAAAACATACAAAAAGAGAAATGGAAACAAAAGAAATGAAGAAAAGACTCACTCCAGTTGCCCACTTGGCGTACATCACTCCGTTCCATTCTCCCTCAATGGAGCAGAAAGACTTCTTGTCATTTGGAGAACTGAAAGAGAAATAGAAAAGAATTATGGTGAACTTTTCATTAAAAAGGTCACAGTCTTTTATTCAAAATCAGTCTTTGCATTGTGATTTAATTTTATACTATGCAGCCATTTTCCTCTTACAAAATCTCAGCGGTGATCCTGTGCTTCTTTCCTCCGTAGAAAGGTTTGGTGTGGAACACGATGTTCGCACTGTAGCCTGACTTTGAGCAGGAGATGTTGCACTCCCCACCCAGCTCCACCCATGGGACAGTCAGGATTGACCTGGACAGACAGAAGACAATTCAATGAGCAGAGAGACGTAATTCAGTGATGACTTGGACAGAAATAGGAATACAGTGACACACACCTGCCGTATCCGTTCGGGAAGGTGAGGATGTAATGTTCATCGTGCTCCAAACACGACACACAACCTAAAACAAAACCAGTGAATAATTATTAGACCAAAATGAAGCTGTGACTGTCAAGTGTGAAGAAATTCTGATTTTTAAGTGTATGAAGCAGTGCTCTGGAGTACCTTGTCCAATATTGTGGACACCTATGGACATCCCCAAGAACTTTGACTTGGTCCAGATATGAGCGTTGAACTGGATCTTCTTACTCAAACACTCTGCGTAGAATGCAGAAACTACAGACAGACGAGAGGAAATAATCAAGAGTTTGTAGAAAAATGTCAAACAAGCAATGAGCTGGTGTTTAAAAATCAGTGAAAACAATTTAATTTACACTTTCAATATTCATTCAACATGTGGCCTCTAAAATGTAATGAGAAATTATGTAAAGAATGAGAGGCTGATGGTCACAATTTTCTTCACTCTACATGTTTGAAAGGTTTCACTGTGCTCTGTAATCACTCTGACGAGGAAGGTTTGTTTGTAGTTAATATGTCTGAATAATCCCATGTCGGGTGGGTCATGAGAATGACCAGACATGAAAATAAAAATTTCAACCATTCATGCATTCGACACTCACTGGGTGGGTGGTGAGAGACCTGCTCTGCCACAAAACGCACACTGTTGGCTGAAGACCATGGAACGGGACCATCTGATACCGTCTCCTGGGGGTGAAGGAGAGGAGAGGGGTCAGAATAGATGAGGGCACAGTTTCTCCATGTTAGAAAATATACAAAATATAAAAACCTTAATCATTTTAGTGACAATGTAAACAACATTAAGATTAAAGGTGTGGTGTGTGTCATGTGTTCACATGGAAAAACAAAAGAGAAATTAAATCAAAAGGCAACCAATTCTGCAAAGTTTGTTCAGTTTAGTGTTTGCAAAAGTGACCATGCTGTTCCAGTCAAATTTATATGTATAACCAAACGTTACATACAGTGTTAAGCAGCTCCGATCAAGATTTTTAGAGCTGATCGTGATCACTCGAAGAAGTACGGGCTGATCATAGGGTCTATTTGAAGCCTTCTAATTATCGTGTAGCATTTCTTAACACCAAGAAATTCTTAACAGCATTGTTTTTTAAATATAGGTAAAATGATCACTGATGTACTTGGGGACCCGCTGGATGGCAATAAGGTTGAGTTTGCAGGTAACAACTGGTGAGATTCTTTAATCGATTTTTTAAAGTCTGCTTTGCAGAAATGGATGGGATACTGTCATGATTTTAGCATCTAAAAATGCTAAATACTTAAAATAGTGTAGTTAAAGAGCAATAAAGTACACTGACTGGATTTCCACATATAAAGTGCAGAACTTTCCCTTTAATACAGTGTCTCAAGGGGCTTGACAGACCAACAGCAGCATTTTAGACAAAGTGACAGCTTGAATTTTGGACAAGCTTTTTTTTTGCATAACAAGTGGTACAAGTGGTTTCTCTCTTTCATTTTTTTCATATATTAATATGCAATAAATCAGGAATTAACTAAATAAGATCTTTAGTGGGGATGTGTAACTGTTGTGTTATGTGTAACATTAACCTTAGGTGAAAAGTTAAGATCCTATATCATAGTTCATTTTATTTCAGCCACAGAAGCTTATTTAATAGTCCCAAGTGGTCAAGAACCAGCTTGTGGTACAGAGGCATGTGGTCTCACCGTGTGTGTGGGAGGCTCCTCTGTTTCATTGGGCAGATCCCAGTGGCAGTAGAAGACTTCTCCCAGGATTGGGTTGTATGGTTTCTTGGCCACTGAACCTTTCCTACCTGCATGGAAAGCTGACAGGTACCACTTCACCACGTGTACCATGCGCTCCCGGGGCTCCGGCTGCTCAGCGATACTGGTGGAAATCACACAAATGAGTTAAACTACTCTACTACTACTAATTTTGGATGGATTTGGGTAACTGTGTGATGAAACTGCTTGCACCAGTGAGAGAGAGATGACCATTACCTTACAAATAAGTCAGGATGTGCAAAGAAGTCTGCGTACATTTCTAACAAAGATCTCCTTTCAAGGATGAAGGTAGGCAGGACCACCTGTGAAATATAATGAAGGAGAAAAACTGTAAAACTGTAGTTGCGTGGGTTGTTCAAAAGAAAACAGCTTGCGCAGACAATTTTATAGTGAGTAAAAGGATAAAGGAGCACTGCAGTGAGGGAAATTTAGACAGAACAAAGAGACTGGAGTCCAGCATGGAGGGAGCCAAGTTCATCGTTAAGCATACTGGTCAGGGGGGCTTTACCTTCGTGAGGTCCATGCCCAAACGAACTTGAGAGAGGAGATGCATAATGACACTCTTGTGCTCCTCCACAGACTCGCCCTCGCCATCATCATCACGGTCGTCGTGGCTATCAAACGGGTCTGAAGACAACATCAGAGGACAAGTCTCACATGGATGTAATAACATTAAGTTTCCCTCCTTTTTATGTGTAAGACACCACTCATCTTTTACCATTTGATGAAATCAAACCTATTAGTCACTGTTACCATCTTTTATGTCAGCAGAGAAGAACTACAGCTTTGTGTTTGAAGGGGAACTTCAGTATTTTTCAATCTAGATCCTACTTTCCTATGTAATTATGTCTAAGTAATGGGACAGCACTGCAGTTGGAGAGAGCGAAACAGAGCTGCAACATAGTCCCTCAAGGGCAACTGGTACCGTCAAATTAAGTCCAATAAAAGAGCTTGTTTGGCCACTGACAGGCTCAGATTGTTATTACGAGTGTATGACAACACTACGGAAAGGATTGCTACAGCAAAATATCTTTTTTTAAAGAGTAAGATCCTTGTTGAACCAGAAATAGGCACTATATCATCCTAGTCGAAGCAACCACTGGCAAAAACAGTCATTTTTCCTTGCTGGTCTACCGCTGCCTCCATCAGTTTATAACCCATAAAATACTAAAAATCACACAATAACGCATACAAACAAAAACTTGAAAGTCAGGTAATAAGCCCAGTTGCCTAGAGAGATTACTCTCCAGCTCATTCAGTTGTCAGGGTGAAAGATTCCCAAGTTACCCTTTAATGCATAAAGAAGCACAAAAACTGCTCGGGAAAAACAGTTATAATATATTTGAGTGTGCGTTTTCCCTTTTTACCGGCGTCTGTGGTGCCGTTGGACATGGACGAGTTGAGGGACTCTGTGGTGTCTGGTCGTTTCAACGCTGTTTCTTCATTAGTGAGGGGCGAGGCAGCCGGAGGCCCTGAGGGACTGAGGGCAAGAGGACGAGACAGAGGGAGCGGAAAGGAGGCAGGAAACAGGAAAGATAAGGAGATAAAGAGTGAGTAGGATTTCACATGGTATTCTGCTGCAAACTTCTCTGATTTTATTCGCTCTAAGCAGCATTTTCCCACCTGATCTGCTAAACGTGGTAATTACAGTGTTGCTTTCAAGCTGTGAGGCAGTAGATTCACTGTACGCAGTGTTAGAGATGCAGGGAGGTGGGGTGATACTACAGAATACTCACTCTATGCAGTGTTTGGGGGAAGTGCTGCTCTGATAGAATTCATCAGCATCGTAGAACTCGTCCTCGCTGGAGGAATAGGAGAAATCTGGCACAGAGTGCGAGGGGATGGGGATGTGAGCCGGGGAGGCGACGCCGCTGCTGGGGCCTGATGGGCCACTCCCTGACAGAGTGAAAAAATAAATAAATAAATCAAACATTATGTGTCATGTCAGTGTTCTCTTGCAGTGTTTTCCTTTGCATCTTGTGGGTGTAATTAATAAATTAATAAGGAGTCTTTATTTATACAGTATACAGGTCAAATCAAATTTATGTTGTTCAACTGGAGCACTCATTTTTGAGCATGGTCCAGCAGGCTGTGTTAAGTAACGTTAATCTGTCTTTAACATAATGATGCTTCCTCTGCAGAGCATATTGACAGAGCTGTGGAGCATGCAGCGTTCCTCTTTAGTGCACAGTGCAGCATTTTAATACTGCTGCCTCAGCATCGAAGACAAACAGCCATGAACCTCCCCTTTCTTTTGCTTTTCCACTGTACTTGGCTTTTTTTAAATTTACTTTCGCTCATGGACACAGCACTCCAGATTGGAACAGAAGAGTAATAATTATATTATCAAATTAAAATGTTATACATTCAAATTATTATAATGATATTTAAATATTATCGTTTTGCAGAATATATTAAAACCAATATCCAATACTCCTTTTTCAGTCACTTTGGTATAACTCATCTGTAAAAAATATTTGTTGTGCATCTATTTTCATGTCTGACTGTTTTTTGTTGATTTATATATTTGTTATGTTTTCTGTTTTTTGCACCAGAAATACTAAACCTGCAAAAATGTCTGTGACTAATATTTACTTGTAATCATTAAGCAGATGTGTAATTCATATTTTTTAACAACAAATGAGCTTTCTTCATAGTGGCATGACTCCCAGAGCTGCGATATCATTGGCTGCATGATTCAAGTGAACTGTCACCTGTACTGTTGGGAGTTGGGGTCTGCAGACTGCCCATCACCGTGACGACGGGACCAACGGGTAACGTGGAAGGTCGTTGGTCTGATTTACACACCTGAGAAGCGTCTGTAGAACACAAAGAAAGAGAAAGTACATGAATTAGCACCAAATCCTCAGAATGAAGCTAAATCACATTAAAAACAGTGTCGCAGCTCAAAACTCAGGAGGCTGAGAAAACGATCTGAGATGCGGCAGACAGAGGCTTCATCTGTGAGGGGGATTACACAGTCTATTAACAGACTGAAATTAGAATGGCCTACTTTGCATGGCTCATTTCCACAGCATTTTTAAACAGTCTAGTCATAGTCAGCTGACCAAAATAGACTTTATTTTTTTTGGGTCAAATCTCAGTCATTCAATTAAATTAAGTCAATTATTTACCAACTAAAAAGAATTACACTGAAGGACAGGGGGAATCTGCTTCAGCACAAATTAGAGCAAATTATGTCTGAAAAATGAAATATTATCACATAAATACATGTAATAACCATAATGGATATAATTCCACTGGATCTTTAAACAACCAGGAACTTAACTCGTATCAATTTACCTTCAAACACAGAAATAACATTTAGGACATTCATCAAAACCATGAGTGATATTGATATTGTCACACTAGAACTTGCTTCAGGTTTCATCCCATTGTCTTCAATACCACAGTGAAACATTAGAGTTTAAAATGTTGAGGGACAGCATATTAACTTGCGATGGTGTTTGTTGGTAAAATTGTCCAAAACAGGAGAGAAAAAGCATTTGTCAGTGAACACTTGAGACAATTCTGGAGGAGATTAAGGTGTGAACAACAGGGGGAGCTGTTGTCAACCTCTCCGGATGATGTTGGGTCTGTGCATGTGTCTACACGTGCATAGGAAATGGTGAGGTGGCTTGAACCTGTGGGTAGTGTGGTCTGTGTTGGCATCGTGGTGTTGTCTACAGGAGTGTCCAGAGGGGGCTGGTAGATCCCATCCACTGGGTTGATGGTGCTCTGGGGGAAACAAACAAAACCAACATCGACATCAACAACAAAAACAAACAGAGACTTGCTGCAACAAGAGCACACAGACACGACTGCCTGCTTACTCATCTAAAATGTTGTTCAACCAATAATTAGCCTTGAGATTGAAGTCCAGTACTGCTCAAGAGAGTTTAGTCACGACCTGTGAACGATCTACAGAGCTACAAGAAAACATCAACTTATTTTTGAATATCCAGAGGGGTGTACGATGAAGCAAGATTAATGGGTTAATGAGGTATGTTGGATATAAAGTTTTCAGTGTCACAAAGGTGGCTCTGTTTTAACCTGGCTGGATCACCATGGTAACATATGCTAAACACACAACCTTATCCAGAGCAGGTTATGTTCAAAGTTTATGATTAAATCAGCTGTAAAAAGCAGCACTCTTTAACTACTTCTTTTCCCGATGAGTTATATAAATTCTCAGCTGAGGGAAGACTTCATATATGCAAACATGTTAGGCTGTACACAAGTAATGTCACCAAACGAAGCTGTGTAATGTAACTACAACAGCACAATCCGTAAGCATTGCATTGCCAAGGGAACCGACATGCATTTAGCTGGTGATACAGAAAATCACTTTTTCCTGTTTGCTTCAGGTACAAACACTTTAAAATTTACACAGCACGTCAGTCACACAGCACTGATTTGCAGCCAAGTCCGTTTTGCAAACACCGATTAGAAAATGGATTAGACTGTTTTATCATTAATAATGTTAAATCAAAATGAGCTATTTCACTTTGATTTGGTCAAAAGATAAAGTGATTTCCACGTATCCTCAATTATGGGACAGTGTCAGACCTAAACACATTTCTTAAGTATCATGTTTAAAAATGCTGTATCAAGTTTAAAGTTTAATGTTTGGTCGGACTGCAGTATTATGAAATACCAGGGTACGATATTCAATACCGTCATCATGAATAAAGTTATCTTAATAGAAGAAGAGGAAGACAGAAGTTGAAACTGCTTTTTTTTGGTGGAAAATAAAAATATAAAATGAAATTAATTTATTACAATAGAGAACTAACAGAAGAATTATTTAAAGGTAAAAATCTATAGCCCTCTATAGCTCTATAGCCTGGGTCACCTAGCTAATCAATTAAATATGACTAGATATGGAAATCATCTCTCTGGGCCGTAAGTATTTAAACCCAGCAAGACTTGTCTAAGGAGGCTATTTGCATATAACACACAAAGCACTGTAAACTAGACAATGTTATATAAAGTATGGTACAATGACACAAATACCATAAACCCCGGTGAAAAGTCAGGTATGAGGGTATGAAAATAGATACCACCCAAGCATAATGTGCAGAAGAAGAGTCACATGACCCACCACACTCCCCTTTTAATGTGAACGCGCACAGAGCCTGAAGAAGAAAGCCTGCATTAACAAGGCAAGTCAATAAACACTGCCATGATACCCATTATCTCTGACTGAGGTTTTAAGGTTTGTCAAGACAAGCCTGGCTATGTTGACTTTGTTTTGTAGTGCAGCCCCCAACCGGTACAACCAGACAAGCCTATTTTAACAACATCTAAAATAAAATATGCCTACAGGCAAACCACATGAATTTTCTTTTAACATCCAAGCCAGATATCAGTGTAAGCTTTCACCTTTGATTGGGCACCAACTTAAAACTTGTGTATAGATTAGTTTAATGGTATACCTCCTACACATGCAAGAGCAATGAAATAAAACATGCCCCACGCAGCCTGGGAAGATCAATTTTCTTTCACTGCGTTTCCTGGAAAGAGCCGTGTTTCCAGGTTTCATTAATCTAATCAATATAAAACCAACAACGCTGCTTGAGATGCAAACACCAGCAGCTGCATTACACAGTAACTAACAACGCCTCTTGAACTCAGGCTAAAAAGGAGTTAATTAACTCCACTGGGCTGCAGACTAAATCTGTAACATGTTTTAACTCTGCGGTTGGTGATTTCCCTGTGGTAAAAACCTGTGGGGACACTCTTATCTGCAGCAGCCTGCCCTCACCAGTGCCACCTCAACATCATGTGTCTGTCCATGCATTTGAATAGAGGCACCAACACACACCGATGCACACACACATAAAAAGCAGCCTGTTGGCTCTCTGTAATGGGGTCACAGGCACTGATGACCCAGCCGACAGTAACATTAACAACACAAGCTAAAGCAAAACCATATCGACCCTTTATTCCCCAACAACTTACCCTCAGGGCTCTGGGTGACACTGAAATTAGATGCAGTCAATGTGATGTGTAATATTCTATTACTCAAACTTGACCTGTCGTCTGAGACTTTTACAGCTTTTTTTTTTTTGGCAAGTCTTGATTAAGACATTTGAGATCAACAGGAACATGAGCGGTGAGTCAGAACATGACCTGACGCGGCTGTGAGAGTGAAAATGCGGTGGCTGGTGTAAGCAGCAGAGTTGGACTGGAGTACCAGGCTAGCACAATCCCAGAATGCAACACCGAGCATGTTACATAAAAGAGAATGACCACAGAAAAAGAAGAGCTGATTGGGAAACTTCCTGCTCAATACCACTCTACTGACTTGGATGTTTCTCTTTGGTCTCGCTTTTTTCTGTTTTATGGATCCAGATATGTTCCACCAAATATTAAGGTAACACTCAATAACCACCATTAATAAATGGTAAATTGATGGTTAATTAAACTTCAGTTCATAGTTATTTCACTGTTGAACAATTAAATTATAATCATGTATACTATAATATTTTTTTGCAATGACATAATTTATCATTAGTTAGTGAAACATAAAACCAAGGTTATGAATTATATATTGTATCATAAGGTGTGTATTGGAATATTAAATCAAAAATGAATTGAAATAAGCGTTCGATTTCAATAATCAAAATCAAAGGCAGAATGAGCGATTATCCCAGTACTGCTCCACCCCCACCTACTTGCGGCGTCCAGTGCGTGTCTGAAGAGCAAAACACTTCAAAGAGGACACAGCGTAGCTTACTGGTGATTATGTTGATACACTTGATACCATATAGACTTTTTACTCTTTTTAAAGAATCTGAAAATGTAATAATCTGTTGATCTTAACAAATCACAAACGTAACCATAACAATGGCAAAGCCGACAGTGAAAATAAACAATAACAACAAAATAAACAAGTTTTAAATCGCATCGAATTGTAACCTTAAAATTTTAAGTCAAATTGAATCATGGATTTGAAGAATTGTGACACCCCTAATCATTGCAGATAAGAGATGATCACAATTACATTCTGATTAAATTAGTATGCTGTTTCTTGTTGCACACAGTATTTTTATTGATCACCAAATAATATGAAAACCATTACATAGAGAGATGGTCCAGATATTTGTAACACTTTGTTAATGGTTAATAATTTTAGTTTGTAAACCGTCTATAATATCCATCCAAATAATTAATTAATCGATTAGCTGTTTGGTCTACAAAATGGTGAAAAATGTTGATCACTGTTCCCAAAAGCCCTCAAATGTCTTGTTTTGTCAACAAACCAAAGCTATCCCATTTACTGTCATCGTGAGAAAAAGAAAATATTAACATTTCCTGAAATCAGAGAATTTGGATATTTTTTCTTAAAAAAAAATAAAAAAGACTCAAAACTATTAATCGATTATCAAAATAATTTATTAGTTGACAACTAATCAAATAATTGACTAATCCTTTCAGCTCTAGTACGTACACAATGTACCTTAAGCACGTTACTTGAACGTTCGTAAGTTGTGTACTCATTTATTCCAAACATGAGCTTTTCCTAAATCTAAGGAAGTAGTTCTTTTGCTTGTATTTTGAAAGTCTGGATGGTTATTGTTGAAAGTTGCACCAGATGTTAATAATAGTTTACAAATGGTTCATAAATACTATGTAAAAATTATCTGACTGTCCATTATGAAGTTGCAACTGATTTGGTGGTTTGAAGGTTTATAAAGCATATATAAACATTATTTGAATGTTTTGTTAACAGTAAAACAACTATTAACTAGCACTTATTGACTAAACTTTAATTAACCATAAATTTACCATTTATTAATGATGGTTACAATGAACTGTTAGCCTCCAGTTGCCCTCCTGTTCGTATTTCTTTCTCATATCCTCAAGCTTCTCTTCCTTCCTGTCTGTCTCCTCTCTGCGCTGCCCGATGCTCGCAGAGTCCACGTGCCTCGCTGAAAGTAAGGCGAGGGCTACTAATTATAGCCAATTACAGAAATATTGGTCTGTCATGGTGGGACCTTGCACGCAGGAGCTTAAGCAAAAGCAGGCAGAGTGAAGAGAATTACAGCTAAAAACGGCTGTGAGCACTGAGTCATGATCGATACAATTTTTTTTCTTAGTGAATGTAATATTAATGCAGCAGGTAGCTCAAGTAGCAGAGCAAACCTAAACCAATCAAAACACATAAATTATTTTGACAGATAAATACTGAATAGGCGTCTGGTGTGCTTGGTTTAAATGATTCCTGCACTTTACAGCAATTCCCCCAGCAGTGCCTCGCTTGACAAGGTCAATCAAACACGCTGCTTGTGTTTCAACTGTTTTAACCGGAGGTCTGCAGTGCACTTATCAAATGCTCCACATTACAGGCATGCAGGCAACGTGACAGACATGCAGACCCTCTAAAGATACCGATATCTTTAGCACAAAGCTTAAAAAACATACGCATATAAATGAAACATGTGCAGATAGATGCGTAGACAGAGCTTAAGCTGTGCTATTTATATTACGTAATACTGTACTTAATGACTGTGAGATTAAGTCAGTTATAAGAGTAATGCATGAGCTTTACAGCCCCTGTGGGATTCTTGCTTCAAGGACCACACTGGAGGTTTTCTGTACGTTAGTCCATTATCTACAAACCACTCAAATTACATTATCTTCCATTCCCAAAGCATCCTGAAAGTTTTTAGATTGATTTTTTACCTTCCAGGTACCCACCGTTCATTGTAGGATGGTTTAAACTCTCAGTACACGTTTCTGTTTCATCTATTTTCCAGTTCACTTCCCTCCACCATTGCTTTCTTTTCCCTCTAATTCATCACCTCCCCAACCTTTACATTGGATGAAAATCCACTTGTACAAAAACACAATTCAGTGAATATACAGTCCATTTGAGCTTTTTTTGCAGAACCAGATTGCATGGTCATGCTACTGTAAGCCAGGACTGTTCAGAAAAATTCCTTGGTGTCCTTCCACTGGTACACCTCCTTGTCAGACAGCCCTTTATGACAGGAAACCTAAGTTATATTGTTGAATATAAGCTCGTCAAATCACTCTCTT
>JAJHUR010073846.1:0-38257 GCA_027495735.1 Lutjanus campechanus
ACCCCTCCAAGACTGTGTATGCTCATGTAAATACATACAGCATGTAGCTTGAGAACTATACATCATACAGTCTATAGATAGAAACTTTAAAAAACTATTCCAAAATCTTAATGATAGATTTTTATGATGAACAAAACTACAGTTATAGATAAATTACTGGAATTTTCCAAATAACATGGCCTATGACCTGCAGATTTATGTTTAAATTGCAGCTTTTTGAATAATGTTTATGACAGGTTGGACAGCAGGTTTAAGGGTGCAGCAGCCCAGTTACTGTGGATGTGGTGATCTTTACATGACAGCGTGATTCTGAAACAGTTGTGGATCAAGAACAAGTAGTCCATGTTTTGTGAACTGTGGTCAAAATTATCAGATTTATTACAAATATGAGTATTCACATACAGCTCATACAGGTCCTCTCCACTCTTCAGCGGACGTCTCTGCAGCACTGAGGTACAGAACAAGATGGCTCCGCAGTCTTAACAGGCTTCCTCTCCCCTAAATAAACTCGTGTTCAGTAGAGCAGCTTCTCCAGCTGAAATACTACCAGTTCCTTCACAGCTGAGTGAGGAATTACATGTGTGTGAAGTCAAAAAGATGACTAACTACTGCTGACTTTGAATTTCAAACCAAAGGAATCAACATCTCAAAAATCATTTAAAAACCCTTCATAAGAAGATCTGTGACCGCTCACTGTACATGATGCCTGCACGAGCAGATGCTACAGAGTGTGGGTGAGGTGGGAGAAAGAAGCCACTTAAGACGAGACAAACACACCGCAGAGGCTCGGCCTTGTTCTCAGGAACTGTCGGGTATCAGATCCGGACAGCTCTGTGATGGCCTCATGGCTCAGGTTTGTATGAGGAGGGGGGATTTGTCCCAGGGGAGGCCTGCTCTGTGGCCGGAGACTCTGGCTGTGGAGAGGGACTGGCTGCTGCTGCCGGCTCTTTCTGCACCAGCTCGGGCTCATCCTGGCCTGCCTGGGGCGGGTGGACCAGGACCCGGTCAATGAGACCAAAGTCCTGCGCCTCCATGGGGCTCATGTAGCGGTCCCTTTCCATCACACCCTCTGAAAGGACAGGAGAGACAAGTGAGACAAATGAGATCCATCTACAACAGGTCTATTCTAACTCAACCCTGCAGCTAACCTGTTTGTTACACTGAACCATCTAGGAAGTCAACCTCAGAAATTGTTTGGAAAAGGGCAAGCACTTTCAAAAAGTGTATTTTGAAAGTGAAAGTGAATGAACCATTTGGTTACTACATCTAACATGGGCTAACTTCAACCAATCACATTAAACTCTTGCTCAAGCCAGTCAGGAGAAGAGTGAAAACAACTTTTCCATGGACAAAAACCTTCAGTGTTGTTCTTTGCTCTTCTTTCAATGAAGAAATACTCTCCAGTTCTGATATAACTGATGCTATCACAGTATCTACGCTAACCTCTTCAGGAGCCACCGTTGTTCATTCGAGACGAGTCCCTTCCACGATTTCATTTTCAAACTTTTCCAGCACCTTACGGCTGTGTTAAATGACAAATTTATATACACCTTCATTCAAAGTGTTTAAATCAGATTTTGTTGTACTATAAACAACTAACATTACGTTTCATCACAGGATTCTACAGAAAGGAGACGATTGAAAGGAAAAGTTTCATGGTTCACTGGCTGACTGTCATCCTATTAGAGCTGCAGCAATGAATCAATTCATCAGTTATTAATCGATCATTAAATTAATTGCCAAATATTTTGATAATTGATTGGTCGTGAGGGTGATTTTTTAAGAAGAAAACAGTGAAAAAATCTCTGATTTCAGCTCCTAAAATATGAATATTTTCTGGTTTCTTTACTCCTCTCTGACAGTAAACTGAATATCTTTGAGTTGTGGACAAAACAAGACATTTGAGGACGTCATCTTGGACTTTGAGAGACACTGTTCATAATTTTTCACCATTTTCTGATCAAACAACTAATCGATTAATCTGGGAACTGACTGACAGAAAATAATCATTAAAGGAGTGAGTTGAAAAATACTGATGCATGTGCTCCACGTTTGAACTTATTGCTCAAGTCACAAGATTGTTTGAGTCATTTTTTAAGAAAAAAAATGTCTGATTTCAACTATTGTGAAAGTGATGCCATTACATTTTCAAGCTGTTTATCAAAATCCACACACTTTTCAAATCTTGAAAACAGCACATTAAAATTAAAGCGTTTTCAAGAATTTCCAGCACCTGTAACAACCCTGTTATACATTTCAATGCCTCATTACTTTGTGTAAAGCAGAGCTGGGCTGTGTTTTTACAGAACAAAGCCAAGAAGATAAGCAGGAGCAGCAGCAGGTTGTTAAAATCATTCGTTCAGCTGAAAGGTGCTCATTGTCTGAATGTGAAACTTAACACATGGAGGAGGTATTATGCTGGGCTTCATGTGAGTAGTTTCCTACTTTGAGAGCACAAGACCATCTGTTGCTGAAGTTGTCAGTGCAGGGAAACACACAGAGCTGGGTGAACATACCGATGGTTTCCAGTGCCTGTCCTGTGTGTTTGGCGTAGATGTTATTGATCTGTCTCTTCAGCTTCAGGATCTCCTCGGCCTGGATGGCGATGTCAGTGGCCTGACCCTGGACACACAGCACTCTGATTATTATTTCCCTGTTCCAGTGATCACATGAGCACCTTAACAGGTTCAACAACTTTTCTTTCTTAACTTTCAGACTTTCTATTCATCCCCATGCCTGATTTCAGATCAGTGTTAAAGGACCGGGGCACCTTACCCTGGCACCCCCTGAGGGCTGGTGGACCATGATGCGGGCGTTGGGCAGTGAATGCCTCATGCCTGACGTTCCTGCTGCCAGGAGCAGGCTGCCCATGCTGGCTGCCTGGCCAACACACCAGGTGGAGATGGGATTAAGGATGTACTGCATGGTGTCGTAAATGGCCAGGCCTGCTGTCACCACTCCGCCTGGGGGGAGAGGAAGGATGAAAAAAATGGCATGAATTTATTCTTTTAATGTGCTCCTTTGGGATTTTTTTTTTACCCAGAATCAAAATTCAGAGAGAAACTGGTACATGATGATGATTATTATAGTGTTAATAAAATAAAATAATGAAATGCTAAAAAGAAAAGGGAGAAATTGGATATTTAAATTATGTTGATATTATGAAATGACCATTTAAAAATGGGAAGTGAGATTTTAATTCCTGAACTGGAAAATAGAAAAGATTAAAAATAAAAGCTTTAATTGAAATGTGTGATGGAAAAGGAAAACACAAAAACATTGATAGTTGTCTGGTCTATAAAATGTCAGAAGATGAAATTGTTGATGAGTGTTTCCCAAAGCCTAATGTGATGTCCTCAAATGTCTTGTTTTGCCGACAACCCAAATATATTCAACATACTGTCATAAAACAGTAAAGAAACCAAAAGAAATTCACATTTAAGAAGCTGAAATCAGAGAATTTTGGATATTTTTCTTTAAAAATTACTTGAACTGATTAACTGACTGTCAAAAACTGTGGAAGAGCCTGGAGCTTGAAACGTCACACAAATAACGCAAACAAATGCCTTAAACGGGAGCTTTTTGGTGTGCAGATCTTTCCCTGTCTGTTCAGGTATTTTATGATCCAGCATAGAGCTTGAGATCTGTGCCCGAACCCAACAGGACCCGATAAGTTTGGGTCAGGTCGGGCCGTATTTCTCATATTTCATGGGCTTACTCCGGGTTTGGGCTGTATCATTATTTTATATTATTATTATTATTATTATTATTGTTATCAGTAGTAGTAGTAATTAGTAGCTTAACTTTTCAGGCCTGATTTAAGTTCTAATCCAGCACCATGGACTTATGAATGTGTGTGTCTTTTTCATTTTTTTATTTTCATGGGAGGCTGATCAGACAATAACCAGTCTAATAGTAAGTGTCAAAATCATCCATTTTCATTTGCAGTCTACAATTTCTGACATGCACTGTCTGTCTCATTGTCATGCTGGTTTTCTGAGTTTGTCCTCTGCCTGATTCAGGCTTCAGAGATGAACATTTCCAGCCCCTGACTGACTGTCTTACCAGGACTGTTGATGTACATGTGGATGGGTTTGTTGTTGCTTTCTGACTGTAGGAAGAGCAGCTGGGCAATAACCAGGCTGGCTACAGAGTCATCGATCTGAGAGCAGGAGAAAGAGCAATAACATCAATCGCACACTGTAAACATGTTGATTAAAAAAGGTCAGTCATCAGCCTCAACATGCAGCCAGACACTTACAGGACCCATTACACAGATGATTCTCTCTCTCAGGAGCCGAGAATAGATGTCATACGCTCGTTCTCCTCTCCCCTGGAAAAACAAAACAAAAAAGCAGAACTGTTTTTAATTTAAAGAACACCAACAAAACTACTTTAACTTGTGCAGTGACTGTACAAGCACAACTGTTAGTTTTTAGATTGGTTTCATACCCTACCAGTCACCGTAGTTGGCTAATTTCTGTACATTTATGAAATCATCTGACAGAGACTTTAAACAATGAACTATTACTATTGGTTAAGTGCTGCAATGATTAAAATGATAATCAATGAATTTGTTTCAGTCATTTTTTAAGAAAAAGGTCAAAATTGAAGAAAATTTTGAAGATCTTTGAGTTGTGGACAAAACAAGACATTGAGGACGTCATCTTGGACTTTGAGAAACAATGATCATCATTTTTCACCATTTCGTGACATTTTGAAACAAACAACTATTAAATCAATTAATTGAGAAAATAATCAACCAATTAATGGACCGTGAAAATAATCATTAGTTGCAGTCCTATAATCTGTGTCCATCAAAATCACACTCAAAAATCAAGCAGTTTGCAGTCTGCATACTGACAGTTTGAGTATATAATGACACCATCAACAGGACAAACTCTTCTTAACTTGATGTTTCTGTAGATGATGTTCTTTTCCCTCCTGTCTCTCTAAACTTATGTCAAATCCACATGTATCCTTCTGTTTGTTACAAAATGTAAAACTCATTTTATCCTGTGTAGCAGAGCATGTTTCTCAGTACAAATCTACTGCAGACCAGGGCTGCAACATGTTGATTATTTTCTCAACTAATTGATTAGTTGTTTAGTCCATAAAATGTCAGAAAAAGGTCAAAATTATCAATCACAGTTTCCCAAAGTCCATGGTGACGTCCTCAAATGTCTTGTTTTGTCCACAACCCAAAGATATTCAGTTTACTGTCAGAGAGGAGTAAAGAAACCTGAAAATATTCACATTTAAGAAGCTGAAATCAGAGAATTTGGCTTTTTTAATTAAAAAATGACTCAGAATGATTAATCGATGAATTAATCCTGTCCCAATCGTTTCAACCGAAAAATAGGTTCCAACATACATAAACTGTCAAAGAGGAGAAAAGAAACAGAAAATGTTCACTTTTAAGAAGCTGAAATCAAAGAATTTTGACTAAAAAAAGACTCAAAATGATTAGTCGATAATCAAAATAGTTGGCAATGTGTTTAATAATCAATTAATAATTAATTCATTAATTAATCTTTGCAGCTTTACTGCAGACAAACCTCATGCAAAAGCCTGTTGGGATCTGAGGATACAATTCATCACTTCAAGCAGGGCTGCACAATAAATCGAAATTTTATCGAAATCAATTTTCAAATTGCAGGAGGTGAAAAAACTTAAAAACTTTAAAAAAAAAAACCTTTGAAATGAATGAATGTTGTGAGGCAGAGATGTCCTGTCCTACACATCAGCAAATGCAAATCATATCACAATTGCAATATCAGTCAAAATAATCAGAATTTGATATTTTTTCAGAATAGTTCAGCCCTATGTTCAAGTGGTCTCGCTCACCGTCTGCTCCACTACTATGGGTATGAGAGGACTCCTCCATACTGGACTGTGGTGGATGGACCTGCTGTGTTTCAGTGTCGAGGCTCCGATGTGCAACACCCTCTGAAAGACACAAGCACAACACACACTGTAGTTCTGTCTCTGTTTTCAAACTTTACTGCACATTTTCAACGGAAGAAAAGAAATTCATGTCTTTGTAACAACCTGCAAAAAACAAAATGTATGACATAAACATAAGGAAACGATAGTTACATAAAAAGTTCATTCAAATCAAGTTGTTAATAAAAATCTTTTAGTGCGTCAATTTGGGTACACCTGAGCAAAACTGCTCATAATAGCTATTCTGTGCTTTCTACTGATGCACTGACTGTTCTAAATACAGCAACAATTACCTGATTAATCAATTGACAACTATTTTTTTTAACCAATTAATCAGTTTGAGTAATTTAAATGTGAATATTTTTTGGTTTCTTTCCTCCTCTCTGACAGTAAACCGAATATCTTTGGGTTGTGGACAAAACAAGACATTTGAGGACGTCAACTTGGACTTTGGGAAACACTGATCAACATTTTTCACCATTTTCAAGACCAAACAACTATTACATTGATTAATCGCCCCACAATTATTCTCAATCCCACAACTACTATCAATACTTAACAATAATTGAGGAAGCAACTGATATAAAAGTATTCAGTTGAACTTTAGTAAACTCTGGTTATCTTGATAACATTAACATAAATCATATTCAATTAACACTGTACTACAGTATTTATTTATTCCCTTGGTCATCCAAGCCCTTGCGAATTTGGTGAGAAGTAAAATTAGATTAACATGGAAAATGCATTAATGTCTTTGTGACTATAATTATAGCAACAACATATAATATTTCCTAGGGCTGCAACTAACAATTATTTTCATTGTTGACTAATCTGTCGATTATCCTCTGGATTAATCAATGACTTAATCATGTCACAATCTTGGCAACTGAAAAACAGGTCCAAACATGGACATATGTCTCTCCTGGAATGAATAGTTTTTATTTTTTTAAATTAATCTGTAAATCATTGACATGATTAATCAAATATTTGTTTGGTTCATAAAATGTCAGACAATGGTGAAAAATGTCAAGCAGAGTTTCCCAAAGTCCAAGCTGACTTCCTGAGAAGCAAAGCTAGAATTGGAGAATTCTGACTTTTTTTTCCTTTAAAAAAAACGACTTAAACCCAGTAATAAATTATCAGAATAGTTGCTGATTAATTTAATAGTCAATTAATCGTTGCAGCTCTCATATATTTCCACAGTAAAGAGCAAAATGTGAGAAAATGTTGTCAATCTTGAAATTATTAACATCTTTTGCACAGCTCATATGTAAAATTACAAGACCTAAATAAATGGGAGCACGTTTCAGGGTGTAATTCACATACAGAGCAGTTTATATCTGTGACACCGATTAACTTTTGAGAAATACTTCACTGTACAAATTATGTGAATCAACTTAAATCAAACTTCTTCCAGTCAACATTACTAACAGGATAACTCCAAAATTAAAATGTGTCTGCAGGAACAGAAGGCAGCTTGTATATTATTATAGTTCCATGGTAAGGACAGGTTGCTGTCCTGTCAGGTTAAGTTACACATCTGCAGGTGGTCATCATGTTAAAATCGACAACACACTTCACTGTTCCATTTGTTCTGACTGGTCAGGTTTGTCTTCTTTTGAGAAAAGCTCTGTTCACACAGTTTTCTAACAGTTATGTTACAGTGTGGAGCTGACAGCCTCGGAGGTGATGCTGCCATGAAGCAACGTTACACAAGCCGTTAGCTAACATGCTGAACACGACACGCAGCGGTAACAACACGAACACTGAGTTCAGATAAAACCAGTGTTGAGTGTGACCCTACTGACAACAGGCTCCCAGAAACTCTTTCTACTCACCCGTAACAGCATTTTCAGTTGTTTTATGTTTCACTCCCCCTCTGCGTGACCCCCAGCTCCACCGGAAACACTTCCAGCTGACTTGTGACCCGCTTTCTTCTTCTTCGTGGAATAACAGGAGGTTTGTTTCATTAGCTCCCCCCACAGGACGCATTTATTACTTATTTTTCTATTGCTTATTTAGGGCCCTATCTTGCGCTGATCTAAAGCGCAAGTGGAAAGTGTGAGACGCAGTTGATTTAATTTATTCAAGGTGTGTCCAAATCCACCTTTGTCGTTTTGTGCCAGAAGCGCAGGGGTATCCTGTCCTGCGCCGCCCCTTGTGCCAACAGCGCACAGCGGGATACGCCTATCAGCTGTGCCCCTTGGGCAGTTGAATAGGTGTATCCCGGTTAAATGTGTGAGTATGGGCCGAACCTGCAATAAACCAATCAGAAAATCGGCTATCATTACCTTTAAGAAGCAGGCACGCCAGGAGCGCAAGCAGTGGCAGCATGACGGCAGAATTACCAGGGGGAAACAAAGAGAAAAAAAAGATTTAAAGTGAGGAGACAGATCTCCTGGTTCGAGAAGTGAAAGCGGACAGCGCGCAATGTATGGAGACAGCAGGACGTCTCCGGCGTCATGAGGAAACAGTTTATTTACGTTAACGCCTGCGAAAAGTAACAAAATAGGCCTACATGAACCGTAATGTCATACAGATGTGTAACTGGTTATGTTTCACACTGAAACACCTTGAAATGATGTTGTATTTTGTAATTTATTATTATCATCGACTCAGACGAAGCTCAATCCGTTTGGACATCCACCTGAGCCGGAGTGAGGTGCACTCACCCAGCGGCTCCTCCTTCTCCTCTTCCTCCTCATCCTCATCTCCTCCTTCCCGCTAACACTACTGTGGGTGGAGGAAACAGATCAGAAAGTGTTTCTGAAGTTTGATAACCCATACGCAAAATCACCCAGACCTCTTTCTTCCCGGGTCGGGAAGATATATCGTCTGTTCATTTTGTGAGTTATAGAAAGTGTTTAATCCCTGTTTTTCTGGATCCCAATAAACATGCAGACACAAACACTCCAGCTGCTCCAGCTGTCATGTGACTGGTCTGATAAAGACGGTCTGACAGCTGTGATCCCGTCCCGCGCGCACTTCGCAGGTCTATTGAGATTTATTATGCTTCATAATTGTAATAATAATTCATTATTCATTAATAACGAAACAGACACTGTTTAAAATAAATGAAAGGTGTTTTGTGATTGTGGAAACGTGTGTGCGTGCCTCGGCCAAGCACGAGACACACACGAGATTCCAGTCAGTGTCATCACTAAATACAGGGGCGTACCCAGACTTTTTAGACTGGGGTGGCCCAAGTGGGGCACTAACTTATGCAAGGGTGGAATGAAATATATCAGAGAAGCATTCATTTAGTGCAAAAAAAAAGTGCAAAATCCCGTCCATCTCTTCTTGTGAATATGGAATTTCCCTAATAATAAAGGTAACAGCAAAAAACAATATCTTTATCCTTTTCATGGCCTTCAGAACATATATCATTTGTCTTGCAAATGAATTGTTTGCTCAGTTTTCCTTCTCATATAATGTTGAACATCCAGTAAAAAACACAGTTTGCTTCTTCTTCCAGTTTACAGAAAGTACAAGAATATTGAATATCATTCAAAATCTTTCTGTCTTCTTTGTTGGATATTTTGCAAAATTCTAATGGAAACCTTTAACTGTATTACTAACATGAAATTTATCCCAAACATTTTCTGCCAATTAATTTCTCTGTAAAGTGAAGCTCAAAAGGATCTCCCTATAGGGCAGGGTCACAAATTTTATGCAATTCCTGATGTATGTTTTTCGATCATTTATTCTTGGTAATGCCTTGACCTTAAGAATCTAAGAAGCTCATCCCTCGTCAAAGGATCAAAAACCACTGTGTATTCTTTTGCTGTGATTGATAACCTAAATTTAAAGAGAAATTCATCTTTGTACCTGCCACATGAGATAATAGGGTAAACATTCTCATCCCAGCTGGGTAAACACAGGTGTTACCAGTGACACTGATTAAAGACGAAATTCATCATTTCTCATGTGATGAATGTCCAGTCAGTGGTGACAGTAAGTGTAGTCAACTGAAGCAATAAATTCCTCACTGCTGCTATTTTGCAAGAAATTTGAGTTCTCCTGCTTGGAAAGCTGTAAAGCAGTGCCTACATGTACCAAGGTGCATTGGGGGCAACATTCTGATGTCCACACCCATGTTGCCGTGTTATCGCCACCTTAGCCTATAGCTATTACTGGGTTGAGAAATACTCATACTCATACTCATACACAAATACACATTTCTGTAGTCTTAAAAAATAACAGACAAAAAACACAATTATAAAGATTAATTAATTGATCACTCTTTTTATGTCTTATTATTATGCTTTGTTTTCTCCTGAAGCCCTGACACTGCTTGTCAACTAGAAATAGTATTTCAGGACTATAATTTATGACACCATAGACTCAATGTGTTATTTGTTTGAACCGAGCAAGGTTATCTTGAACTTATCATGTGATAGGCTGAATATTTGCCTCAGGACTTCAGAAAGACCAACAGTCTAGTGAGGATTATCTTGACAACATATTTTCTTCATAGAAATATAGCAGAGATCCATAACAAGTCCTAAAAGTAACACTTAAGGTAATATTCAGAATTTTAGGTGGTTTTCTTAGTAATTTACCAAAAAGTGTGCCAACTTACCTGACTTACTTATAAAGTTATTTTTATTTGTCTCCAGCATTGCTACTTTTACTTAAGTAAACCCAGCAAGCACTAGACATTGCCAGACATTGACATTTCAACATTGTCTTTTGGGCTAAATCTGTTCGGTCCATCATGGCTTTTATTTAGCCCAAAAATAGACGTTGAAAATTGGCCCCTGTTTAGTCCTTCTGATTTGGTCCAAATGTAGCCAAAAATTAGATGTTGAAATTTGGTCTGTGTTTGTTCCATCCGATTTTGGTTCAAATCTAACCCAAAAATAGATGTTTAAATAAAACTTGAAATTTGGACCTTAGTTAGTCCATCCCATTTGGTTCAAGTCTAGCCCCAAAATAGATGTTTAAATAGACATTGATTTCATCCATGTTTATTGATCCTTCTGATTTGGTCCAAATGTAGCCCAAGATGCTGAAAGTTGGACCATGTTTAATCCATCCAGTTTGGTTCAAATTTAGCCCAAATATAGATGTTTAAATGGACTGTCAAAATTAGACCGTGTTTAGTCTGTTTGATTTGGTTCAAATCTAGCCCAGAAGTAGATTTTTAAATAGACATTGAAATTTGCACTATGTTTAGTCCATCTGATTTGGCCCGAATGTAGCCTAAAATTAGACACTGAAATTTCTACTGTGTTTTGTCCATCTCATTTGGTTCTAATCTCGCCCCAAAATGGATATTTAAATTGATGTTGAAATGTGGACTGTTTTGGTTTTCTAACTTGATTCAAATGTAGCCCAAAAATACATGTTCACATTTTGGGCTATGTTTAGTTTAGTTTATGTTTTTTTCAACAATGACTTTCACGTTGAAGTCTTTTCATATTTCACTTTCAACCAACATCATAGCCTATTATATTTCCTCATCTAAGGCTATTCCAATTTAATAAACAATGAAACTTTAAAGCAATGACTATGCCCTTTAAGGTGTGTGTGTGTGTGTGTGTGTGTGTGTGTGTGTGTGTGTGAGAGAGAGAGAGAGAGAGAGAGAGAGAGAGAGAGGTGGGTTGTGGGTGGATGGAGGGGAAAAAGTAAGTGAATAAGCTTTTTATTCTGAAGGATCCAACCGGAAGATGTATTTTATTGCAGCCTGGCGCTGAAGCGTTAATGTAACTGAGCTTTTGGTCACTTTCTGCGTTACTTGGACTCAGTCATGTCAAATAACAGCGCCCCCAACAGCAGTTTAGCCCTCGCCCAGAAGGCAGTGAAACAGCTTCGTCTGGAGGCCAGTGTCCGTCGGATAAAGGTACAGTACGCACAACTCAAGACCTCCATTTAACTTTATATCAAGCCTGTCCTGTGCGCGTGACTCCCGCTCTGTAGCGCATTATGAGCTCTGATGTGCCGCCGCGCGCTGCAACTGATAGGCTGCTATTTATCAATTAACTGTTAGCATTTTACATGTTTGTTTTAACTGTGTAACAACAAGAAGCATCATAGCTTCGAATATTTTGTGATTAAAACATGTTCTCAATTTAAAACTTCACATATTCCCACTCGGAATTTAAACACATAATTTAAGTAGATATAACCTGCTTTTAACCCAAACGTAAAGGGAAAAGCTCTCTAAATTTCTTTAAAAATAGTGTTTTTGTGTAGTTACTTTTACTTGGCCTATCTCTCCACCATCCTCATACTTAGGAATACATTTTTATTTTTGGGCTCATGTTATAAGTCATTTGAAAGCCATGTGAGTGTGATTTCCTGGTGTGCAGTGAACTGCTCGTGCAGCACAGTGATAGCTTTGTTGATTGTGCTGCTGTGTGACTGGAGTGATTGTTGGGTGGCTACTTATTTTAGAACAGAAGTCAAACTCAAGTGTGTGTCTGTGTTGCCCACCCCAGCAGTATGCTGCCGGGGGAGCGCCCAGATTAAATAAATCACTTGAGAATTTCACTCAGTCCGTAACTTTACAGTCCAAAGAGCAGTGGTTTTGAACAAGCACCAAACTTTAGACTTTTTGCTTTTGTGATATTGTCATGATCAGGTGTGGCCAATTATTTTTCATAACAATTATTTTTCAGGGTCAGACTCAAATGATATAAGGTCCTAATAATGGCCAAATCTCTAATGATGGAATGGTCACAAGTGTTCTATAGAGGACACTTCTACTGTTGGTCACCCTCTCTGAATTGCCATGTTGAATTGTGAGCTAATACTTTGTTGACAGTGTCCAAAACTTGATGTTTTATAGTGTTCCGTACATGCTGCATAGTTTGTAACGATAGTAGCAGCAAAAGTAGAAGAACAACATAAACAACATGGATGTTCAGCACTGAGTGAATAAAGTTACAGTTTAATATAAAAGATACAGTTCACTATCATTAACAATGAACACAGCACTGACCCCTTTCAAAACAAAGGTCTGATAGCACTTAATTAATGGTAAGCAAAATGTTACTGACTGTCTTTGCTGGAGTTTTTAATTTTTGGTAAGTCTATGATGGCCTTGCAGGGCCACATGAAACCTTTCAGTGGGCTCCATCCAGCTCCCAGCCCACATTTTGCCCCCCCCCCCAAAGACAAATAAATGAATAAAATGAAAATGCTTTATTTGTTAAATAAAGAAGTGCACCTAAGGGGTATTCCACAAAGAAACAAAATATGTTTGAAGTTCAATTCAGTCAAAACAGGGCAAAATTATAAATTATACGTGCACACAGCACTGATAAATGTTAATAACAATGACAAACTTTGCCTTCTTTTCAGTATCTGTGACAAAATAAAAGAGCAAATACAAAAATTAGTGAATCATAAAACACTGACTAGGTTTATATGACGTTTGTGCAGGGGGCTCCTATGATTGGTGGAACTTGCTAGAAGCTATGATGATTGGTCAAATGTGAAGAAAAGTTGTGACGATTTGACAAAACTGCAAGGTCATGCAGAATTGACAGGGATTGGATGAATTTGCGTTAAATGTTGTGATTGCAACATCGCAACTTCCTGGAGGGACTGATATTATGTCTGAGTACTATGGTACTCTGTTTGTGTTTCACTGACTGCTGTCAGAATATTGACACAACCTTAAAGGGATAGTTCACCCCAAAATGAAAATTCAGTCATTGTCTTCTCACCCTCTTGAAATCTGAAGGTCAGGTTTGGTTAATCAGTCCACAAAACACTGCTGAAGTTTCACAGGAAAACAGTGTTGCAGAATCTCCCAAACAATTGATGTGAATGTGACCAGTTTTCATTTAAAAAGTAGTACTCCACAGATATAAACAAACCAAACCATAACCATATAACCAAAATTAGTGCGTATTTGCAGTTTTTTTTCAGTGGGTAAACCCACTAAAAATAGGTAATTGACCCTTTTCCCATTACAAGTAGATCCATTTTGCCTTACCGTCTTTTTTTCTGATGCTGGTGCTCTGGAAAGCCGAGACTCTACTTGTGTACTTGTTGCACGGCCTTGGCAAGAATTTGATCTGATTGGTTGTGGTTAGCTTGTGTTAGACAAGTGCTTGACCTTTTCCAAACAGTGTCTAAGGACAACTTCCCAGGTGGTTCTGTGAAAGAACCCATCTGGCGTGTCAGGTTAGGTGATTGAAGGTGGCGCCAATAAATACTCATGACTACTGCAGAGTCATTTGACCCAGGAGTGAATGCTGATTCTACCCTTTCCCACTGACAACAAAAGCCAGAACTTGTGTAAAATCAAATAAAGAGTTACTCCAGTGATGTACCTCTATAAAGCTGGGGGATTAGCATAAGACTGATTAAAAAAAGAGAGCTCAAACTCAAAGCAGCAGGGGCTGAAATGTCCTGACTTTTAGGGCATTTTCACACCTGCCTCATTTGGTCTGGACATTCAGTGTTTTCAGTTTGATCTGGACCAAAATTACAGGTGTGAAACCTCCCCCAAAACCACAGGCCAAATGAAAAAGCCAGACATTGGTCTGGCGAAAAGAGGTGGTCTTCATCTGAAACATTTTTTGGATGGTTTGGACTTTCGGATCAGTTACAGGAAATTACAACAGGATATCATTTAAACAGGAAATATGGAAAAACAATATGTGAAAACAAATGAGCTACGAAAGCACATGGCAATAGGAGGAGCAGAAGAGTCAACTGTGGAAAACTTCAACACTGGTAGTGGTGCCATAATGATACAGTATATTATTATTATATTTTTATATTTCTATTATAATATTTTGGTGACGATGTAAATCTGTTCATTCGTCTCTCTCCATAAACGGCCACTGAAGTCAGGCCACCTGTCAAACTGTAAATATGCCGATGTCAGATGCACGCCCGTCTAAAAACAATGTCAAAAATAGGGAGTAGCGCAAAAAAATGAAACTTGGTATGGAGATTGGTCTGGATTTTTACCTTTTAAGTTGTGGCTCGTTGGTATAGGGGTATGATTCTCGCTTAGGGTGCGAGAGGTCCCCGATTCAAATCCCAGACAAGCCCACCTTTAAACAGCTTCCCCCCAAGAAGCAGTAAAGTGTTTCCAATTCCAGTTCTGAAAACATCCTTAATCTGGCTCAAGCTCCAAAAAAAACTGGATCTTATAATTCCCATAAGGCAACCTGAGTGCCTGGAAGTGGAGTCAAGTTAAGTTGTGGCATCGCTTTAAAGAACATAGTTGATAGCCGTTGAATATTGAGAATTGTTTGACCATAATCAGCAACATTTTTGAGAGTAATGAGGTCTTCTCTGTACTATGGACAGTGAAAAGCTGGATTTATGTCTGCTCCAAAAGCTGTTACATCACTTGGTCGTGCACCTCTAAAATTTTTGTAACTAGTTGGCTGTAGCGCAAGCTGTACCTCTCATTTCAGCATAGAGAAGATGAGCGGGACAGGATGTAAAACATCATATGTTAAGACCATTCTGTAGTGATTGGACACAATGTGAACGCTACAGAAAGATTTACAGATGTCTGCACAGGTGTCGCTCAAGCATAAATACGGCTTAACGATGGCTGGCTTTAACACTGATTTCTAAATGCAAATATATGTCAAACTACCTAGAAGAATAAGACTGATCACAAACACTGTCCTTCCTTAACCAAATGATGTGTTATGTGGAATATTACACAGGTTTCTCAGGCTGCTGCGGAACTGAAGACCTTCTGTTTGCAAAATGCCCACAAAGACCCTCTGCTCACCGGGGTGCCCTCCAGTGATAATCCATTCAGGCCGCCCAAGTCATGTGTCCTTCTCTGAGGTGGGACTGCAGCTCTCTTCTCTTCGCTTGAACTGATCAGCTATACTCTTATAAATATGGATTCCAATAAGGATTCTTGTAGGAGCTGAGTTTATACCCAGAACCATTTGCTTCCAAAGAACACTTTTTTTTTGAAGAAAGGGTTTGTCAAGGCTTCTTTGTAAGACTAAGGGCTTCATTAAGAATCCCTTTCATCCAAAGAGCCCTTCTTCAAAGAGAAAGTTCTTTGCAGATTGTTGAAAAACTTGAAGAACTCTTTTGCCAAGTTTCTCAGTAGGACACCCTGGCTGAGTTCTTGTTAGCACCCTTAGGTGTAAAGGTTCTTGATAGAACGCTCTGATGGTTCATGTACCTAATTTTGAAGAGTTCAGAGCATCACTCATCATTCACCAAAAAAGAACCTGAAAAGTTGGTTCCCAGCTGGAACCAAAAAAGAAAAAAATTCCTTGGGAACGAAAGTGGGCATGTCATATTTTACAGGTTGTTGTGCATTGTGCAGGGCCCTCTGTTGATGACATCTTGATTACAATGGTTCCGCTCAAAACTGGTGGAAATGTGGACCAGGTCACTGGATACCACCAAGGTTCCAAGGATCTTGAGTGGAACTGGTTCAAGAACCAGAGTTGATTTGGTGCAAAAGTGCCCAGGGAGTGTCCTAGGTAGAACCATTACATCATAAAAAGGTTCTTGGTATTGTATACTATATATTGAACCTCTCACAGGGGATTCTGGGTGAAACCTTTCACAGATGGTTCAAGGTATAACCCTTTATGTTGGGTGGAACCTCCTGAAAGGGTTCCAAGTTACCACCTTTATTTGTGTATTTTTAAAGGGAAAGTTCACTCAAAAATGAAAAATTAGTCATCATCTACTCACCCTCATGCAAATTGAAGGTTGGGTTTAGTTTTTTAGTCCTCTAACACTGCTGGAGTTTCACAGGAAAGCGGTGGTGCAGAATCTCCCAAACAATTGATGTGAATGATGTCTCCAAAAGCCCCAAAATGCCAAATTGACTAATGTTATTTACACCATGTTTTTAGCCTGAATCTTCACTGTAGATCCTTAGCTTGGAGCCATGTTCACGTGCACATTCATGCTGTCTGAAGTGGGTGTGTGTGGTGTGACGGTGTGCAAACGACATGTCGGGACTTTAAGAGACTTGGATAATGCAAGACAAGCAGTATGGAGGTATTTTGTGTTTTTTTCCAGTTGTTCTTTATGTTTGGAAACTGGTCTCCATTCACTAAAACAGTTTGGGAGATTCTGTAACACTGTTTTCCTGTGAAACTCCAGCAGTGTTTTGTGGACTAAAAAACTAAACCCAACCTTAAATCAGTGTGAGGGTGAGTAGATAATGACTGAATTTTCATTTTTGAGTGAACTATCCCTTTAAGTTCTCAAATTATTTTCTTTTCTGCTCCTCTAATAATACTTTGCTAATACTTATTGTGCCTCTTCAACCTGCTAAACAATGAGCCCGCTGTCTTTTACAGCACAAGACACATCCCTTCAAGCCAAATGTCTTTCCTGTCTTTTTAGGGCTGTGAAGGAGTGGAAAACACTCAGACAGACGCCTGATTATTCCAATGTGGATTTCATGTGACCCACTGCCACCAAAGATAAAGACGTCAAGACCAGACACGCACACCACACACCCTGGAGCAGCAGAGGAATGATGCTGACAATTTCAGCTGAAAAATGTAGTTAATGGTGTACCCGTTTTCACAAGATGTGTGATTCTGTGTCTTTAAGTTTTGCTCTTTCCAGTGTTCGGAGGCCTTTACTATGGTAGCTTCACACAACTACCAATTCTGTTTTTATGACCACATCCAATATTTTGACCACTTGTTCGAGGGTAATTCCAGTATTTTAAAACTATTTTTACATACTTTGGGGGATAAATGACTAAAGCTGGTACACTGTGCAATTCTGGGCTGCCTCAGATGAAATATCACTAAATCTTTGGTCGTGGCTCCAAAATGGTGGTCCTACTTTGCGCTGTGAGAGAGGTTTAAAGATGGCTGTTATCTTGGTCTTGTGACCAAAGATGACAAAAGTCTGACAGGGTCTGAAATTTAGGATAACCTGCTCCTACAACTGTCTACTAACCAACCTTTAGAAATGCAGCATGAAATGATGCAATGATCAACATGATACTGGCAAGAGAGATAATCTTTGCTGGCGCCAAAAACAAACTCCCCCTCTTCTTTTTTTCCAGACACATAAATGCAACTATTACAAGGACTGCTTAGGTTCATTTTGTTGCTCTATCAGCGGCGTAGATTGATGATGCATTAGTGCGACGTGACTTGCGTCATAGCCTGTAATTCTGTTGGTGTCATCATTGTACAGTCTACATAACTTAAAAATCAATGTTGTACCCAAGTTTATTAGATCCATGTCATACAACATAGCTCGCAATACACTTACATGATTGCTAAAATCAGTCTGTAGGAAGCTTACAGGGATAGTTCACCCAAAAGTGAAACAGAATAAAAACATAAAATTCTCCATACTGCTCATCATCCAAGTCTCCTAAAGCCCCAACATGCCAAGTTGACCAAGAAAATGTTATTTTCACCATATTTTAAGCCTGAATCTTCACTGTAGATCCTTAGCTTGGAGTCATGTTCATGTGCACGGTCTGAACTGGGTGTGTGTGGTGTGATGGTATGCAAACAGCACGTCAGGACTTTAGGAGACTTGGATTATGTCAGACGAGCAGTATGGAGCCATTTTATGTTGATATTTTTTTTTCAGTTGTTTTTTACGTTTGCAAACTGGTCACCATTCACTTTCATTGTTTGGGTGATTCTGCAACTAACAACAAACAACAAACTAACAAAATAAACCTGACCCTCACTCAGCATGAGGGTGAGTAGATAATGACTGAATTTTCAATTTTGGGTGAACTATTCCTTTAATGTGTGCAAAAGGTTTAGGAATGGGTGCAGTGGATAGCCTCAGCCGGCAGCTGCAGATTGGGCTGCAGTGGCTGCAACATAATCTTTGGGGCCATGCGCCTGTCAAAGTACGTCCATGACTGACATGACGTGTGATCCAAAGTAATGTATTAAAACACCAAAGTCACACAATAACACAAACTAACCAATTGGGGAAGTGGTAGACCAGCAGCTCCTGTATTCTGCAAGGTAAAATTAGTGATATAACAATTTAAGCTCCCTGTCTAAGAGGGCTGTCTATGAATCCTTTCCATAATGTTGTCAACACTTAACATAATAACAATCTGAGGCTTTCGGGGCAAAACCAAGCCCTTTTAGTTAATATATTTTGATGGGCACATTTATCCCCAAGGACCTACTGGACCAATTCCAAAACTTTATGTACCTAATTCAGACCCCAACCTATGTAAAGATGGAGACCAGATTGAAAAAAAGATACTGGACATACCTTTCAACACCTGCTTTTACAGCCGAATTGCACTTTTGACAGTGGTTGTTATTGGATAAAAATCTTTGTGTTGATGACCAGATGATTACAAAATCCCATGAAAGTCACGTTGACAGATACCAGACTGGTATCTGATTTGTTTTTATTTATGAACATTGCCCAAGGCAGCTCTAAAAATTGATTCAAGTCTATTTCTTTTGTATTCGGTTATAATACGTATCAACGTATGATTCTAAAGAACTGTATTTACCAACAGCTGTTTCTGAGCTATTGATTTCTGCCATTTATTTTGGAGAAACAGGAGCCTTTAAATATCTGTAACAATTAATTTTGTACCTCCTACAGGCAAATGTAATGTATATAAACCTTTGGTAGAGAAAAGAGGACGTAAAGAAATCTGACAAGCTGATGTAAGTTGTTTCAAAAATCTCTCTCATCTCATGTGCACTGTTATGATTCACCATTAAAGGTTACCACGTGTTTGTTGTTGTCATCTGTCTCTGACATTAATTTTGCATCCTAGTTTTTAACAAATATTAACAGTATTAACTATACCACTGATGAAACACTGTTTCACTGCAAATTGCAGATTTTCTGGTAAAACAAGATCAGATAAATTATATTTTTAGGTGAAATTTTAAGACTTTTCAGC
This sequence comes from Lutjanus campechanus, assembly GCA_027495735.1. NCBI lineage: Eukaryota > Metazoa > Chordata > Actinopteri > Lutjaniformes > Lutjanidae > Lutjanus > Lutjanus campechanus. The sequence continues at coordinate 19,787 of JAJHUR010073846.1, forward strand.
ACTCAGCACTTTTTCAAGTTGTCATTATCTGACATCACATAAATATAAAAGTATTTATTAAGCTTTGCATGACCTGTGTTTGAAACATAAAGGTGCACTCACTGCTGGCAAGTTGACCTTGTCTCGTACAAGTTACAAAGCCTTCAGGATGCCCATTTTATTTGAGTGGAACAGAGCATAAATAAATAAGCAATTACTGTATGAATGCTGCTGTGTTGTCTCATAATCACATGCTGAAAAGTGAATAGTTAGGAATAGAAACATCTGAGCCTGAGAGTAAGAACGATTTCTGAACAGAAAACATATATCCCTGTTACATTTGAGTGTGCATAATAAAATATAAAGAATCCAGCAAATGTTATACAATGAATAAACACAATTCATAATGTCCTGTTAGCAAAACTGCCAACTGCTGACCCTAATATAGCACATAGCTTTGCTTGCATTTGTAGCACCTTGCTGTTTAAGATGCTACTATATGTGTATCATTTTCACACATTAAATTATTACCATAATCATTTTGTTTTGGTTACCTACTGCCTACTGTTATAGCATTTCTGACTTCCATGTTTTATGACTGTATTGCTCTAGGGTATTACCAGAGACCGGGCTGTGACCCACAGGTAGGTCTGTTTGGGTCAGCAAATAAATGAAAGACTGTGGAGGAAATTAGGTAAATTTAAGATTTATATTTGCAGTATAGCTTTTATAAAGCATTTAAAATGTGCATATTGTTTGACTGATTGATGAGAGGAAAAAAAAAGAGCCTGTTAATTCTACCTAAATTCACTTATTTTGTCTTATTTATAAAGTAAAATGCCCTGTACTGTAAAAATGAAAAAGATGAGAAAATTCAAAATTTCAAGGGACCTTACTTCAATAGTTTTTGAGTTTTGAGCCCAACTTAAACTCTTAAGTTTTGAGAAAGCAACTAATAATGTTTTGTTGAGGTGATTTATTTATTTATTCAGTGAAATATTTTCACATTGTGGTATTAGTATTTCCTGAAGAATGGGATCTGAATGGGTTTTGGGAGTGTAACAGTCCCATATGGTCTAGCGGTTAGGATTCCTGGTTTTCACCCAGGCGGCCCGGGTTCAACTCCCGGTATGGGAAAAAGATCTTTAGAGAACTCATTTGTGACTTTGTGGGCTGGTCACATTCACATGTGGAAAATCATAGACCTGGTGATGTATTTCTGCAGGTGCACATTGTGATGGTGACATCCTACCTGGGTGTTCACCAAAATAATACACTGGACCAATGCACCTAATAAGAAAGACAGCAGACTCTAGGTGCCACTTTTTATGGGGTGGTCTGCAGGGAAAGCAGCAAGAAGAGACTGAACATAGTGATCAGGAAGGCCGGCTCTGTCCTGGGATGCCCCCTCAACACAGTGGAGGAAGTGGGAGAGAGGAGGAGGATGATGGCTAAGCTGTCATCCATGATGGAGAGTGATTCACACCCCCCTGCAGGACACCATCACAGCACTGGAGAGCTGCTTCAGTGACAGACTGCTTCACCCAAAGTGTGAAGGAATGTTACTGCAGGTCCGTCCTTCCTACAGCTGTCAGACTGTACAACCAGCAATGCTCGTAATCAGTAGTGGAAAGATACTTAGAATCTGTACTCAAGTACAAGTACTGTTACATTACTAAAATATTACTCAATTACAAGTAAAAGTACTGGTGTTAGAAAAATACCTACACAAAAGTATAAAGTACTTGTCTTAAAAACTACTCAGTATTAGTTACTTTGGTTCCATAATTTCATGGGAAATAGGTGGTAATTACCAAGTGATATATTTGAAATTGATTAGAAATTACCTCAAAATTTCATGGTTAATTATGTGTACCATTTTCTTGTAGTGGGTGGTGATCACCAAAGGGTGGTGATCACCAAGTTACAATTAATTAAAAAAAAAAAAAAGTTCAAATATATGAAATGGTAATTACCCCCTGCTTGCATAAAAATGGCACTTTATCTCTCTTGGTGATTACCACCCACTACATGAAAATGGTACTTGCTAATTGTCACATCCTTACCATGAAATTTGTGGTTAATTTCTAAGAAATTTCAAATACATATCTTGGTAATTACCACCTATTGACCATGAAATTATGGGACCTGGAAATTGAAGCGTTGCCTTACTTTTTTAACCGTTGATGTTTAACACATTATCAATAGAGGACATTCTTTTGTAATTTTTATCTCATTTTAAGTTTTGATTTTCTTGTTCATCAAATGTCTCTTCCAGACAAAACAATATTGAAGAGGTGCAGATGCTGACATTTATACTATAGACCATAGATTAAATATTAACTTGTGTTTCGTCTGTATGTCCTAGTTTTCATTGGTCTGTTTGTGATCAGATCACCTGATTAGCTACAAAAATGCAGATGAACGGTTTGGATATTAATTAAACTTGTGCTCAGTACCCAATTATGATTTTGAAAGTAACTAAGTAGATTACGTGGTGTAATATACTTCAGTACAAGTAAAAGTACAGACTTGAAAATCTACTCATAAAAGTACTAAAGTAAGTACCCAAAGAACTATTTAATTACAATAATTTGAGTATTTGTACTTTGTTAATTTTACCCTGCTACCAGTAGACCACATACTCACCAAAACTGACAACCTGACTGCACTAAAATGTAAACCAACTGTAAGATAATAGTACTTAGAGTAATGTCACTTCATAATGTGCAATATTTCACGCAGGTGAATTTTTTTTTATTAGTCTGGGTTTTAAGATATACATTTCTGATTTTTTAAAAACACATTACTGGACAGCATTGGAGGTGAATGAAATGGAATTTGTGGTGGGGAAATATGTCAATAGTCTTCTGTAAAATTTGTATTTTTTACTGTCAACAACAACATAACAAACAGGTTAATCAGATTTAACACATATAAATGAATTATAAATGATGAGTATATGTAAAACATAATAAAGAAAAATGCAATGCTTCCATTTCTAGGTCCCATAATTTCATAGTGAATATAGGTGGTAATTACCAAGTAATATATTTGAAATTTCCTAATCACCCACAAATGATCTCCAAACTACCCAAAATCTCATGGTTAATTATGTGACAATTAGCATGCACCGTTTTCGTGTAATTGGTGGTAATTACAAAGCAACGTAAGTCTGTGATGTTTTGTAAGTGTTGTATTTGCTAATTATCATATAATTAACCACAAAATTTGGTGGTAATTTTGAGATAGTTTGTGGGTAATTTGCATAATTTTTTTTTAAAATGTGTTACTTGGTAATTACCACCTATTTTCCATGAAATTATGGGACCTGGAAGCATTACCAAGAAAATAAATCAAAATAATAATAATGATAAATAAAACCCATAAAATATAGAATAATAAATAACCAAACGTGGGAAAAGAAACCTTTCATAACAATCCAGGAGTCTGTTACTCTTTTTTCTAAAATGAAAATTATTGAGAGCTCCTGGATCATATTATTTAGTCATGACGTATGCCATCTGTGTTTACGCAATACCACTTATAACCCTCTAGGCGGCGCTACTGGAGCGGCTTATCGTGTTGATGCCCAGGCTGCCTCCAGCAGAGAGCAGTGCGTGGTTGGATGTGAGCGCCACCGACCTGTCTCTACTTCCAGATCGAAGATGGCGGTCTCGGTGTTCCCCGGCGTGCGGCTCCTCTCCATCGGAGACGCGAACGGAGACATTCAGCGACACTCGGAGCAACAGCCCCTGCGGTTAGAAGTGAAAAGCACACAAGACGCTGCCCTCATCAATCTCTCCAATGGTGAGTTGACCTTTCGTAGAGCTGCTCCGCGGATGTTCGGCCTGTCTTAACTGCCAGTGCTAATGCTATGCAGTGCTAACGCTTATACGGCTAATCTGGCTACATGTAGCGTTAGCCGCCAAGAAGCTAACCCATCTTGAGACCACGTCGCCTCCCCCTGCTTATCACGAGGGAGCCCTTAAAAGTCCACATTTTTCGTCGTCATGTTGGGTCTTAGGGGTAGTTAACTTGAAGCTTTCAGCTTTCTCTTAAGTTAACCGCCGTGAAGACCTCGACTAATATATAACGCGACACATACAACGTTAGCTTAGTTAGTCCCATCAATAAGCGGGGCAGCTAAGTAGTTTAATGCTAGTTAAACAATGCCACGAGCCCGGGTCCAGCAGTGATGCGCTAACATGCATCACGCTTTCTAACATCTTCTGCCCTCAATGTTACACTAATGTTTATTTGGTCACACTAATATGTCCAGTCATTTGAAAGTGAATCGTTATCGGTTTGTCCCCATAGACTTAAGTAATCTTATTTGGTTGTTTAGCTTGTGTGTGTTGTTTCGGGGCTCAGAGCAGAGGGCATCAGTTCTGACCCGCCGCCGCGCACCGCGATCCAGCCGGCTGCCGCCGCTCACTTACTGCCCCGCATCCTGTCCGCAGCCGGGACAGTAATACAGCGGTAAACACCACAACTTTACAAGATTTTACTTTTTTGTTGGGGAAAAGCATTAATAGCGTTTTGGGTGGCATAACGAGACCGGGCCCTCATTACTTATGCATTCATCTTTGTTCTCATTGGAACAATAGCCGGGTCCCCGCCGCCTACTTCCCTCCTGTGAGGAGGCAGCGTCAGAGGCGCTCCGCTCCTCCGCAGCTTTTCTTATTCAATGGGATGTCCCGCTGAAAAGAAACAGCCGCGCAGGCCTCCTTCTGCTGTGATGCTCAAGTTAAAGAAAAGCAGGCGGAGATCCTTTTGTAGACCCCGAGCAACTGTGCATTAACGCATCTCTTTCAGCTCACATTAAACACGAAGTTTAATTCAGTCCTGTGGGAATTTAGGCCAAGGAAAAAAATCAAAGAAGTATGATTCAAACAGGAATGCAGATGATGGGCATCCACATGTTGTGTAAAGTCGCTACTAAGAATTACCTAAATCTTACAAAGAGTGTATGATAGGAATTTGGACATGGTTGCCACTTAAAATTATATTAATATGAAGATGAACTATCTGCCACTAGGCAAGTGAAAAGCCTTTTTTTCTTGTATTGGAGATAAACATGTTGATTGCTAAATGATAAATAGCATACAATATCAATAATAGTATTTATTAGGAAGACATCGAGCATAAAGTAGTATATCACACAACTTGGTATTTGCATTAAAAAGGAACTAATTTTACACATCAGTGTTTGCTTGCAAAGCTTGAGAAAGTTAGTCTTTGTGCTTCCAGAGGGAGCTGTGTGAACTCTGATAACTTGCATTGGTCAATGCTGAAGACTACACGGTTAAAAATGAAAGAAATATTGGGGTGTTTAGTAAAAAACAAGTGAGCTTATCAGATCTTTGTAGCGAAGTTGTGTTGTGGATAACCTATGCGCCAGGTTTTGATAAAGAAGAATGCTTGGAATAAAAGATTATTTCCATGGTTCTGCTGCATTGATTTTGACCAGGGCTGCACAGTCAATCGCAGTGTTATCATAATCGCAATATGGCCAAGGCAGTTTCCAAATCGCAGTGCCAGAACTAAATCACAGTTTTTTGAAAAGGGAAAAATGTGTGACAAAACAGCTTTATAATAAAGTACTGTAGTGCTGCAGAGATGCTGTGGCCTTAAAATCCTATTGTCCAGGTGTAAAAAACATGTTTGTTTGGTACAGATCCCAACAAATATCACAGCATCATAATTTCAGTTGGGTTTTTGTTTGTTTGTTTTTTCCCCAGTAAAAATTTTGTTACAATCTTGTACAGCACAAATGATCATTCCCATATCGTGCAATTTTGACAGTTTTTTTTAATGTCCATTGTGAGTCCAGCAGTGTTGTAGGAAAGCACTGCAAAATCAGTGCCATACTCTGTTAGCAGTAGAGGCCACCTGTCTTCATGCAGCGTCCTGTACTCTTGTGCTGTCTGCTTTAAGTCTGGCTCTGCTTATATAACATAAAATCCCTGCATAAGATTTAATTACTTATCATTTCACTGTCATTATATTGCCTATGTAGAGCTCCCCTGCATGTGCCGAGAGTCAGTGGGCTCTAATCCTGTGTTTCTTAAAGTGGGTTCCATGGCACTCTGGGGTGCCTTTAAAGATGGGCCAAGGGTGCAGCGAGATTTATTCATTTCCATTTTCTATTGTACATGTTTAAATGTTTCACCACATTGAAAACAAGGTGACATTTACTTTAATTGCATTTATCTTACATTTTTAAACATTTTGAAATGCAAGAAATAAGAAACCTTGAAACCACCAGACTAAAAACCCTTCCCACACTTATGCCACAGGTAAGCTCAGAGACATGACAGCTCACAGTGTCGTTATAAGAACATTAAGACGTTTCCCGACAGTGAAGTTTTCCAAATTCACAACCGCAAGTGACAGAAAGATTTGTTGCAAATGGAGCTCAGAGAAATGCGAATACATCTCATCCCTCGACATAGTACAAGATGACCGAAAAGAGATTTTTTTTTTTTTTTAACAAAAGCAAAAGAATATGTATTGAATTTGTGTTTTTATTCATTCTCCATGATTTATTTTAAGCCTGTCATTTATCACACCCATTAATGCAGCAACGTAGCTTTTTCTCAGAGGCCTCTGTTATTTCAGTTAATATTGATGTTATTTCAAATATGACATAGGTCTGTGCGATCAAGTGATAGTAATATTTATCAGCCATAGACAATTCATCATTCGCCATTAAGAAATTGTTCTGTAAAATGTTAGTTTCAGTTAATTGCATTTAATGAAAACTATAATGAATAAGCCTTGCAGCATGTACAGCCTATGAGACATGCAAACAGCCAGTCATTGTGTTGTTCAGCTGTACTATTGACATGTGACAACAGAAACAGTGTGGAGTGCAGATGGAGTGGAAGTTGTGAGTAAAAGAGGATGGGTCAGATCCACAAGTCAAGTCTATCAGAGGGTGAGCGAGCTCAGAGCAGAACCACTGCTCCTTCGTCTCGAAAGGAGCCAGTGGAGGTCATTCATCTGATTAGGATGCCTCCTGGGCACCTCCCTTTGGAGGTTTCACAGGCGCATCCAACTGGGAGGAGAAGCAGAACTTGGTGGAGGGATTTCATATCTCATCTGACTTAAGAGCATCTTGGGATCCCCTTACAGCAACTGGACAGAGTATTCAGAGAAAGGGATGTGAATACCGTGTTTAGCCTGCTGCCACCGTCACCAGGCCCTGGACTAGCAGAGAAAATAGATGGATTGATGGATGGATGGATGAACTAGTGTCAGAACACTGTTGTGTGTAAACTGCAGGAATACCATCCTGACCAAGACCAGTAATATCACAAACTTAATTTATGACCTTAGCCACTTCCACCCTTAGATGGATTTTTTGTGATTTTCTGCCAGACATGATCAAGGAGAAGGCTTGTTGGATGATAGTAGTCCTGAGTGCCACACTCTTTTCTCTGTACAACAATGGCAGATTAAACATTGACACTAGGGATGTGCACGATTAGTCAATTATACGATTAAGCGTTGTCACCCTCACTAGTCCGCACCAGAAATACTAGTAATTTAAACTATTTATCAATATTTCATTCATGCACAATGGCAGTTAACTGTTGCCTCTAAGATGTTGTGTACGTTAATGTGTAATGTTTGTATTGCACAGCGCAAAGTAGCAATTGTAGACTCTGATTAACATTCTCAAATAGCTCTTAATATGCACATTTCTTTTAACAGGGCGTGTTTGACGTTAAAAATTAATAAATTCTGCTCAATTTTAACTGCTTTCTGAGTGTTTTCTTAGTGTTAGACTAGTCTAAATTAAATTTAGCATTTAATCAACAGGGAAATTAGTTGCCAGGAACATTCCTAATTGACAGTGGGAATAATTGTTGAAACACTCAACAGTCTTTGATTCCACAAAGAAGTAAACAAAAGCAGCTTCTTGATTCCAAATGACTACTGTGGATTTTGTCAGATAAATTGATGACTCTTGCTAGAAGATTTTGTACATGTAGCTGGTTAATGTAAGCTAATGCTTAAACTCCTTGAGTCAGCTGAGAAAATTGTCTCCAGCAGCCTTTTCAATGTTTCCATCTGACACATTTTAAACAATAACCCTGTGAAAGTGTATTAAACATGTAACCTTCCTTAACAGCTGTGTGCGTATGTAGAACTCAATGATTAAATAAATAATCGATCACTAAGTTAATCAGACTGTGGCTAAAGCTAACTTATACTCCAAGAAACATTGGTCATATGATGAAATACGTAACCTATATGTATATGACAGAAATACACTCCTTAACAAGGGGAAAAGTAAGTGCAGGGATAAAATTAAGCACAGCAGGCCTTGAGACAGTGACCCAGCTAGACTGAGATTACCTCAGGAAGAAAGCTGGGATGGGAGCAAAGTTAACCCGGCTCAGATCTAAGAGAGTGAGCCAGAGAGATGCACATGGTCAGCCCACTTCGATTCTCCAGCAGCCCACATCCTCCACCTCAAACCCCCCACATAACAAATCACAATGATACCCCTGGGAATACACCATGAGTTTGGCAAATGCAGTAGTTAATTACCACAGGTAGTAAGCTAGCTTTAGTTAGCTGGACATGTCAACGTTTACAGCTTACATTAGAGCAGATGAAGACAAGGTGTAATTAATTCCCCACAGGTTTGCTTGTGGTTTACGTTTTTGAAAGACTACAAAAAAAGATGCCACTGCCCAGAGAAATGCAAACTTGACAGGCCTGTGGCACCCTAGTCACAGTTGTTAAGCTGTGATTGGACAGTTGCTTTTTGCAGGAGGGACTTAGCAAGGGGTCAATTATCAATTTTGACTGATAGGAAACTTCAGTTCCATGAAAATTTTCAGCTTTTTTGACTCATATTTGACATGAATCTCGTCAGGTTAAAATAAATTCTGTGTCCATCCATTTTAGTTGAATAGTTAGTCAGAGTATATGGCTAAATGAGTGGGCATGAATTGGTACCTTGACAGAAAATCACTGAGGTGGAGATCTTTGATATTAACAAAAGTTTGTAACTCATTGCTGTAATGACACACTGACACTATACTGACACTATAGCTTGTGCTTCTTCTTCTCTGCCATGTTCAGGTCGGAATTTCTTTGTTTTAGCACAAGTCCACAGCTGTTTATTCAGACTAATATGAAGCTGTCAGCAGCGAGCTAACATGTACTCACTTTTGCTGCGTTCTGTCCAATCATGTACATGTATATTGATTATACAGAGCACCAGAACCAATCCTAGCGTCTGTCTGTGTGATAGCTGAGCTGTGACAGTCCCAGTTTGAGACAGAAAAACGGTAATTAAACAATGTAGTGAAAAGTAAGTTGATCCCGTTCAGACATGACAGCTGCACAAACTCGTTTAGTCAAGGTTCAAAATATTGTCAGGACACACAGCTTCTGGCTTCTCTCTCTCTCTCTCTCTCTCTGAATTGCAGAAGTTAGAGGAGGAAGAGAGAAATCAGTCTGTGTCTGTGTGTGTGTGTGTGTGTGTGTGTGTGTGTGCGTCGTGTGTGTGTGTGTGAGAGAGAAAGCTGTAGAACTTAGGTTTTTTTTCATTTGACTTAATTGCTGTGTTTTTATTAGAACTGAGAAAATATCTTGCTTAGTCATCAAAAGGGAAGTGTGCTGATTTTCCACTTGTAGGTCAATTTACTTGCCCTGGTTAGTTCTGCTCAGCCTATGATAGCAGCTGAATAATGTCTTCTATAGCTCTGGAGGAGCTTCATCTAGTCTGAGAAAATAACTCTTGATGATGTCATCAGGTTATCTACACCATCACAAACTGGAGGGCTGGAGTCTGAAAGACGTGGGCATTTTACAGGCAAGGTGGCTCTAACAAAAATATAATAATGGTTGCATTATGGGAAATGGATTCCAGAGATGAGAGAATCCAACTTGCCAGGCTTCAAGTTATGTTTGTGTCCGAACCATAAGTAGTGCAACTGTGCAACAACCCATCTGTCATGTCAGGTTACGATCCAACATGTTTGCAGCTTGACAGGCTCAAAAGGGAATACATTTCTGGATATCTTGTACTCTGCTGCATGGATTTGAACCTTTCTTCATGGGGCTGTTGTGATAACTGCAATAATGAAAGCCTGCACTATAGACAAGCCACCCACAGGAGCTGGCAAGCAACCACCATAACCACACAAGACACCACATCGCATTCTGTCTCTGCTGCTCAATAATCCCCAGATTTACAGAATCACAAGCACAATAGTGTCCCAGGATTGGATCAGTTTTGCCCAGGATTGTAGTACCACATGGGAGAAAGTCACGTAGCCTCTGCCTCACTTGCTCTGGATCGTGCGACTCAAAACACCAGCAGTCTTTTAGTAGAAAAATGCAGACTGGTCTGCCAGTGATCGGAGTTCGCCACAGTTGTGGTGTTCGGGTCCCATTGATCACTGGCAGAGGCAGGATGAGGGAGAGGGCTGTTTATTAGTACAAGCAGGTACTAACATGAAACATCCTGCTGTACCCCATAAGAAGTAATCTATAGGAGTAGCCCTTTATTTAGGGTTGGTCTGATTTGCTAATTTTTACTGGATGGCTAAATCTGACTTGACTAAAATAAATCTTAGTTCTAGAATGCACAACAGTTCAGTTCACAATCAAAAAAGCAAGGCAACTCAAAAGGTCTGTTTTGGGCGGTGGGTTGAACTAAACAGTGACCGAGCAGATTGAACTTTGGAAAGTTTTTCAAAGTTCAGGTGTTTGGAAGGAAAATATTGTAGTGGAACATTTCTCCTTTAAATGTCTGCTCAAGGTTTCTGAGTGTTGAAAGGGAGTTTTTTCCTCACCACAAAGTGCTTGCTCATGATGGGAATTGTTGAACCTCTGTATATGAAATGTGCCCTCATGTAACTTCTGTTCTAATTTGTTCTGTTATAATTATATTATTATGATATTTGATTTAATTCCTCTCTTCCCAGCCTCTTTCTCCAGCTTTATCGATAGGAGCTAGGGCTGCACAATTAAATTTCATTGAAATTGCCATATTTCTGAAGTGCAGTATTCAAATTGCAAAACCCTACAATTTTCTGATAAACTAACAACGTGTGACAAATTAGCATTATCATGAAGTAATGTAGAGCTGCAGAGATGCCCTGGCCTGAAAATCTTGTTCTCCAGATGTAAGAAAACATGTTGGTTTGGAACAGAACTCAACAAATGTCACATCATCATGATTTCAATCCTTTAGTGAAAATGGAAATTGTGATGCTAAAATAATAATTCCCACTAATCTTGTCCCATATCACAGTTACAATTTCAGTCAAACTAAGCGCAGTTTGGCTTTTGTCATTATCATGCAGCCCTAATATTGTTAATATTATTTTAATGATCCTATTTTACGATTATTTCGGTCATTTAGAGTATTGAGGGAAATTGTTCCTTAGTTGAAGGTTTGCCATTTAATTTCTCATGTTGACGAGATTTAATATCTGTTTGAAGATGAACACCAACATCCACCTGCAAAAATTGGCCTGCCAGTAGTCCTGGATCGCCGCCGTTTGTACTGAGATGAATGTTTTCTCACATTGTCACCTCTCTTCACGCAGTCAGCAGCATAAGTGGTTAATAAGAGAACTGAGGTGACTTCTGGCTTCTTTCCCAGAAGATTCATCTCTCTAAATCTGAAGTGCTGCTCTTAATCCCTTAATAGATGCTGGATTAGGTCAGGGCACTTTGCCAGCATGTACTGGGCCTGTTGCATGACCAGGAAGGTTCTCCAGCCTGGAGAAATATTTGCATAGGGCAGTACAACAGAAGGAATTCTGTGTTACATTATGACCCCTCCAGTCTCCTACTCTTGCAATAATAACGTTGACGTTTTGAAGTTTGTGCCAGTTGTTTCTTCTGCTGATGTCAGCACACAGTATTATTCATTCTTGCACTGTTGAAACCAACTTCCTGAAATATCCCAACATGCAAAACCCTCAGACATTCAGTTTTATCATTGTTTTGCTGGGAGTGAGTCGTGTGCTTTCATATCAGTGGCTGATTTACATTTCACTGTTAACTGTCAGTTACCTGTCAGACACAGGAAGGAAAGAGACTGTACCAAAGACGTCAGTGTCTCCTTATTTAGGTCATCTTAATGAACCAGGTTAGAGACAAGTCTGACAAAATGAATATTACATACATTTTTAGAGACTCATTATTTAGAATCTGTACTGGGGCTGCATCGATTAATCATTAAATTAATCGCCAACTGTTTTGATAATCAATTAATCGGTTTGAGTAAGTTTTTTTTAAGAAGAAAAGTCTGAATTCTCTGATTTCAGCTTCTGAAATGTGAATATTATCTGGTTTCTTATTTCTCTCTGACAGTAAACTGAATATCTTTTAGTTGTGAACAAATCTAGTCATTTGAGGACCTCCTCTTGGACCTTGGGAAACACTGATCAACATTTTTTGCCATTTTCTGACATTTTAAAAGCCAAACATAGCCCATCAGCATCAACTGACACAGAACATTTCACCACTAATTTCACCATTAAGCTGAAGTTCAGTTTCAGCCTCATGTAAACTCACACTACACATAATAATAAGAATAATAATAGTAGTAATCATAATAATCAAGAAAAAGAGCTCTGTTATTGGTAGATACCCAAATTCAGGTATCTGAATCAGATAGGAACTGAAATAAATTACTACAAAGTGACAGATGTATGAATATTAGATGAACTGTAGTGCACAGAATAAGCAAGGGAAGTATAAACAGAGTCATGGTGATGAGCAGGAGCACTATGGACAGCGTCTTTAGTTTTTCTCCCAGTTAAAATGGATGACTGGAGGATTCAGGGCTGAATCTGAGACTTTGATGCTGAACACTTGTCCTGTGATTTCATCATATGCAAACACACACTGCACAGTCTGTGTGCAAGATAGAGACTATGGACTGTGGCAAACAAAAAATATAGATCTGCTATTTGAAGGATAGGTTTAGCTGTATTTACATTCTTAAACAATGATTAAAGCCTAGAAACAATTACTCTTATATCTGAAAAGTCTGATCTATCTTCTTCAGCTCTATTGTTGTCCAAAAACCATTAAAAACACATCAATGATCCACACTGTTGCACTGGATGACATGTTCCTTCATTACCATGAACACACAAACTGTAGTTTATTTTAACTCAATCCCACACACAGCACCCTACTGCCAGAAGGACTCATTTGTGTGCGCTCCTCTCACATTTGATGCTTCCAATGTGGATTAATTCACAAATAGTCCAAAAATAGTCCCTACCAAATGCAGTTTCCTGCTCATTTGGTAACATTTGATAAAAACTACAGCGAGCAGCCGTTTTAGGAAAGTCTTTTTAAAAGCCACCTGTATCCCTTAAGCCTTTTGTCATTACTGCAACTAGATATTCTGCTTGTATGGGTGCTGTCTTGTGTAGACAAAATGTAGAAATATATGCAAATATATGTAAATGTTGTAACAGGGAAGATGGATATCATGAGTACATGTGGAAAACCCTCACCTAGACCCTTGCAGGACAGTTTGACTTAAAAAAAAAAAACAGAGGCTAGTAGTTGTGTAGGTAAGGAAGAATCAATGAGTAGGTGAGTGTGAAGTGTGCTGAAGGCACGAGGTGTCTTCAGACCATTTAATGCACACCTGCAAGTTGATTATCCTGCTTATACAAAGGCTCTTTGCCAACAATATGAAACCAAAGCATTTTTTTTGGTCAAAGTGACTCAAAAGTGAGCCTTGTTATATTGTTGAAGGACAGTTTACTTACCTGTAAATCACAAAAGTTCAATTTATTTCTTCCAAACCCTGTCCTTTTTGAGGACATTCCTTAAAAAAAGGCTGCTGTGGATCATATAAAAGGTGTCGCTTCTTCTCAACCTCGTTAATTAGTTTCTCGTCCTCCCTTTGACTTCTTTGATGATGTCACTTTAATCAGATAAAATAGGTTGGAGGTGCGTGAAACTGAAATAGGGCCAGGGTGAGTGATTTTTCAAGCAAGCAACACGTTGCTCAGCCTGTTGGCTGACGCATGGAGCAGGTTAGGACGTCGTCATTTAGGAAAACTGAACCAATCAGCTGTTCACTCGCTCACTTCTTCAGATCGCCTCCAGTTAGGAAGTGGTGTGAGCTTTGACAACTGTACTCGTTAATGTTGCTATGGTTACAAGTTGGTTAGCAGAAGAATTTCAAATGGTGATTAAACTTGACCCGAATTACGTGTGCATTAAGTTGTTAACGCACACCTGCTGGCCACTCGGAAAAGAGTATTACCAGACCATGGTATAATGATGGCTGTTAATGTTCCATTTTTCAAGCTCTTAAAAAGAGACCAGTTGAGCATTTGGACATCCTGTGTGAGCAGTGGAGGGAGATGGAGCCAATGCTCTTTTGTATTCAGTGTTGTGTTGAATCTGAATTTGAAATGTCAGGCCACACATATGATTTACAGCAAGAAAATGTGTATATTTATGATGCACCTGTGACTGTTTTAGTGCTGCTCATTCAAACTTGCTCCTGGGGAGCCTCATCACATTCATCCAGTAGGAAGTCAGCGGCTGTATGCAAGTATGTCTCATGTTTTCCTAACTCTTTCCATCCTTTCTCTTTCTTTGCAGGAGAGGAGGCGAGTGTGTTCAAGTGTTCGGTTTCCAGGGAGACAGAGTGCAGCCGCGTGGGGAAGCAGTCATTCATCATCACACTGGGCTGCAACAGCGTCCTGCTGCAGTTCTCCTCACCTGCAGGTACACACAAACACACTGGCAGCCTACAGTAAGACTGTTACATGCTATATGTAAGTAACTCACACATCCCACGGAGGAGCTAAAATGAGTTCAACCATTCCAGGTAAAAATGCTGCTAAATGTGCAACTACCAATAAAGAAGTAATGGTGTGTAATCAAGCATTGGGAAAATGAAAAAAACCTCCTTAATGTGGGAATTTAGAATTTAAGTATATGTATACATGTTCCTCAGTGGCCATCTTTAAAGCCCCAGCTCCAGATTGATCACATTGGCTTTTGTTTTGTCTGCTTGTAACCTCAGAGTGAGCCAAGAGACCAAAGTTTGTTATGTAAGCAGTGAGCCTTTCGCTTCCTACACACTTGGTGCACTTTCCATGGAGTGTGGAGCAGACGTAATGACTCTCGCTCCACACTAAAATACACAAACACCCTTATACACCAGTGAATCAATTGGCTGTGTGCTTAACCCATCCCCTGAACACTACTTGTCCAATCACAACTTAGCAATTGTAACTAGAGTTGGCGGGCAGGTCCAGTCTTAGATTTCTCCACACACATTGAAGTGATGTATATGGGGCTGTACTAACTTAACTGTTAATCAGTTAACCTCAAAGAATATTTTGGACTGCTCATGCATTTTGGCCTATAGGTTAATTTGCATACCCACACACTCTGGTAACAGCTCACTGGCTAGCAGTTTAACAGCATTTGACTTGTTAATCATGTTGATCTATCAAGTGTTGGTGCTCAGTACCTAAAGAGGTTTGATATCCAGTCCTATTTACTTCTGTAATGTAAACTAGTGCAGCAAGATTTGGTAAAAAAAAAAAAGTCATATTGTGATTATTTTGACTGAAATTGTGATATGTGATACGATTAGTGGATATGATCAGTTTTGCATTACAGTTTTAAGAATTAAAAAAATAAAATAAAATTGTGATGATGTGATATATATTGAGGTCTGTACCTCATTTGTAGGTCAGGTCATGTCTGCAGCACTACAGTACCTCATTATAATGCTGTTTTCTCACACATTTTTTCTTTTTCAAAAAATTGCAATTTGGTTCAGGTTCTCCGATTTTTATTGTGATTGTGCAGCCGTAATGTAAACTAACTAAGCTGGCTGCAGTGTGTGTATATATTGTGTTTGGTGTTATGTAGGGTCCAGTGTTAAAGTATGACCTGTAATTGTTGGTATTTCTGTGTTTATGTTCTGCTTTAGACTTTCAGTCCTTTTATAACATCCTGAAGAACAGTCGTGGGCACAGCAGTGAGCGCTCAGTCTTCAGTGAGAGAACAGAGGAGTCCTCTGCTGTACAGTACTTCCAGGTGAGAACAATGCACGCAAGCACACACACACACACACACCACCCCAGCTCTCTGTGGGGTTCTCAAAAAGGTTGGTGAGACAATGGGAGTGTATACAGCAGACTCCAGGCTCTCTCTGCGGAGCCTGTTTTATTTAGTCTCTTTTTTATTATTTAATGGCAGGTGTGAATCCAGTCTGCTTTTTCAAACACAGAACAGTCGTCCCTTAATGATTACCACCATGCTGACTTTGTCCTTGGCTGATTATTTAGAATGTCACAACTTTCAGTAGGAATAGTCATTAAAGAAAAGTCTTTGGGAACCTTTTCAGTTGTTTTTGTTTTCAAAAGCAGCCGTAATTCAGTTCCTTGAATCATTAAAAATCTCAACCACAGTCCAACTGAATTAAATTGTGGCACAGCATGCAGACCTGCGGTATAAATACCATTTCCTGTCTTTTGCAGGGAAAATTAGTACACTAAAGGAAGAAATGTGCATATGATGTTAGTGCTGTTCCTCTGTCCCAAGAGAATTGTTTTGCATATAGCTACTCAGATAATTGTGAGACAGCAACACAAAAAGAGGTCACCTTGACCCATTTTTTTTATTGCAAAACAGGACGATATTTTACTGTATTGTTTATTGAAATGTCCAGATATTTTGTGTGTCTTACCTGTTACAATACTGACTTCATATTAGTCTGACTCACCACATGTAGACTGTGGGTATAAACCTGCCATTGGCTGCCTCACATGTAGGAGACGTTTGACTTCAAGGCTTTCTGCCAGAAAGCAGCTGTGCACCACCGTGTGACATCCTAAGTCAATACTGAGTTATTTTAATCCAAACCGTGATCTTTTATTTTTGAAACCTAACCAAGTAGTTTTGTTACTTTTTATATTATATATATATATATATATATATATATATATATATATTTTTTTTTTTTTTAATATATTTATTAGGATCCCCATTAGCTGCTTAAAGGGATAGTTCGCCCAAAAATGAAAGCTCAGTCATTATCTACTCACCCTCATTCTGACTGAAGGTTGGGTTTAGTTTTTCAGTCCACAAAAGAAGAAAGAATCTCCCAATTCAATATATTCTCCCCGATTCAATATATTGGGATGTATTCCAGTACTGTAAACAAGATGATATATTGCTTCTTTTAAAAATTTGATTTTAGACTCAACTATCATTGTATGAAGAACATACCATCATATGTATAATGTTATGCAGTTAGAACAGGTAAGATGGGTAACAGCACTCAGTGATGTTGCTAGGTACGCGTCCTGCGTCTCTGACGCATTAAAATCTCAAAGGACGCAGTAAATTCACTATCCATGCGTCCCAGGGACGCACCTTATTTTTCCCGTGAAAAACGATACATTGTGAACAACAACTTGTGTTTAAAATCACAGTAATTAGCAAAAGAAACCTTGCCGTCAGCGGACCTGACGAGCGCTGTTTCAACCCTTTGCGCATTAACTCAGCGCAGACATGATCCCTTGAGTACAGTATCGCGACATGCCAGTTTACCCGCTACAACAACTAGTCAGTTACCGCGGATTTAATTTCAACAGTTAAAGATACGAACTTCTTAGTAGTAAATAAACTCACGTTTCCACTGCTGCTGCTACTGCGATTCAGTTTTCAGCTGCAGAGAAGCTGCATGTGGAGGAGACTTGATAATGACGGAGTTTATTAAAACAGTCGAAACTAACGTGATGCTGAATGACACCGACACCAACCAGCTGTGCAGATTAAACAACCGTATTAAACAGGAGAGTCTGTGTTTCTGTCAGAAACTGTCAGACCTTCACAGAACAGAGCGAACAGGTGAGGGGGGGGGGCAGATTGATCATTAATCAATCGCGGATGCCGTCGTCCTCTCGGACTGATTAAAAAATAAAAATGCCAAAATTGGTCACAAACTATACCTGAGTGTTCACACAAATAAAGTCTGTGTGTGTGAAACACTGCAGAGTGAAGCGTCATGATGTTCACAGACAGTCTGCTGTCAGTAGTTTGACAGCGAGACCGAGAGGGTCGTTTCTAGAAGGGAACCCTACATCCGCGAAAGATCGCGCGAGTTTGATTATTTTAATAGAAACAACGGACACAAATCTCGCGAGACTTGTACAAATCAAGGGTTCGCTTCTAGACAGACCGAGAAAATAGAAACGTCGTGGTGCCCTTGTTTTTAATGTGGCGGGCCGCCATAAATAAAACTATTTACTGAGCCACAGAGAGTCACTGAAACACTGATCACTGACCTGCTGTGATGGAAAAAAAAAATACTCAGATCCTTTACTTCAGTAAAAACATTAATACCACAATGTAAAAATACTGATTGTTTCCTCTTTTTTTCCTTTTTCCTTTTATTGCTTTTGTTTTATTTTTTTTATTACTGAATACAGACCTGCAAACTCA
>JAJHUR010073846.1:38277-61672 GCA_027495735.1 Lutjanus campechanus
AGAAACATGTTGCAATTTTAATGTTAACAAAACATTCTGGTGACTGTTTCAGTTAAAACAGTTTGTTCCATCCTGTTTGTGGTTTCTGCAGACATTACTACCTTTACTTTTACCTCTGTACTTCAGTAAAAAGTAAAGTAAAAACAGTAAACATAAATATACAGTAAAAGTAAAGTTACTTCACTGAGTATTTTTACTTTAGCAATTTATAGTTGTTCATTAAAGAGACCGGTCTTATTTTCTCTTTTGTATATTACCATTGTTCTTAAATAAAGCAAAAGTAATGTAATAGAAAAAATTTAAAAAATAATTTTACTGGTCCGGCCCACTGGGCTGTATGTGGCCCCTGAACCAAAATGAGTTTGACACCCCTGGTTTAACACTAATTTAAGAAATAGAAAGAAATACATTTTTTTATTGGGGACCCATTGAATTTCCCAGGGACCCACTCAAATCACCACCTGTGGGTCCCGGGGACTCACTACATTGAAAACCTATCAACATCACTGAGCACTGCTATCTAGTGGCCAGGGGTTTAAACACAACACAAAATTAACCACTGCAACAAATACAGGTGTTTGGAAAATCAGTACAGTTTCACAAAATGCATCACGATACTCGATATTTTGAATATTTTCTCACACTGCTAGTGCTGACACAACACTGTGGAAGTCTTGCTGTGTGTGAGTAACTTCATATTAATTTAAATGCATCAAAATGTTTGTTCTTGTCTCTCTGCAGTTTTATGGCTACCTCTCCCAGCAACAGAACATGATGCAGGACTATGTTCGGACAGGAACTTACCAACGGGCTATTCTCCAGAACCACACTGACTTCAAGGATAAGGTGACCTCATTCTACTGTGCAGATTATACATTTATCATTTGCTCACACTTTGGTTTAGACTCCAACCATAATCTGTAGCCCTTATTTGAAAAAAAAAAATACTCAAAACAAATTCCAAGTCTCTATTGTGTTCATATGTCCATATTTCCTATTATATCTTTAATACTTTTGCCATTATGGTCGTTAAGTGGTATGAAAGGAATTAGTCACCCAAAAATGAAAATTCAGTCATTATCTACTCATCCTCATGCCTATTGGAGGTCAGGTTTACTTTTTTTTTAGCTCACAAAACACTGTTGGAGTTTTACAGGAAAACAGGGTTGAAGAATCTCCCAGACAAGTTAATTGATTGATGACCAGTCCTGCTCGTCTAGTTTAATCCAAGTCTCCTAAAGCCCCAACATGCCAAGTTGACTTGAAAGACGTAATTTACACCATGTTTTTAGCCTAAAATCTTCACTGTAGATCCTTAGCTTGGAGCTACGTTCATGTGTGCATTGTCTGAACAATATATTTGGGGTTTAGGAGGCTTGGATGGTTGTTTTTTAAGTATGAAAACTGGTCACCATTCATTTCAGTTGCTCGGGAGATTCTGCAACACCTTTTTCTAACCCCTGTCCCTTTAAAAAGGTCTTACTCGGGGAACCCTGGAGGTTACTTGTTGATTGATTTTTTTATTGAGTCACTGTTTATTTTCTATCGAGTCATCTGTCTAAAGTTCATGTAACATCTGTTTAACATGTGGATGCAAACACATGGTTCATGTGTCAAAGGTTTGACGTCATGTGTCCTGTGGTCTTTTTTCCAGGTGGTGCTGGATGTCGGTTGTGGCTCAGGGATCCTCTCTTTCTTTGCAGCCCAAGCTGGAGCCAGGAAGGTCTATGCTGTGGAGGCCAGCACTATGGCGCAGCACGCTGAGGTCCACACACACACACACACACACACACACACACACACACACACACAAACAAACTGATTAATGTTCTCTGACTCTGATGTGTGTTGAACTACCGAGCCGCATGTGCAGCCCTAATAAACGTGTCCTCTGCCTCACAGGTGCTGGTGAACAGTAACCGTCTAGGGGAGCGCGTGGTCGTCATCCCGGGAAAGGTGGAGGAGGTGACGCTGCCTGAGCAGGTTGACATCATCATCTCAGAGCCTATGGGCTACATGCTGTTCAACGAGCGCATGCTGGAAAGCTACCTGCATGCCAAAAAGTTCCTCAAACCCAACGGTGAGGAGAAGGTTTGGGCCACAGAAGACAATATGTTGTAGGGATCGCTTGATACCATTGTTTCATCTCAGATACCTTCATATCGCAACCTTGAGTATCTGCTGATAGCAATACTTTTGTCCTTTTTAAACAAATAAGCTCTTAATACATTTGTATCGATGCATTCATATTTATTTTACATAAATCAATGCTATGTGACACCCTTTAAATCTGTGAGTTTTACAAATATTTAATCAGTGAAATGTATTGAATGAATGAACTGAGCTACCAATTTCAATGATGCGATGTTCAAGTATTTAAGATACATAGGTTTTTTTCACTTTCTGAAAAGTAACGGTTTTGAACATATAATCTATATTATATATGTATTTAGGACAATATTGTTGCTTCTTTTTGTTTCAACTTTTTCACACAGAACTTTTGTAGCATTTCTGATTGGTCAGCACCATTCAAACAAGGGTTGCAAATTGTAAGCACTTTCCTGATGTTATCATTGGTAAATCAATTCATCAATTAACCAGACTTACAGAATCTTAAATTTTTTGCAGATATCAAATAATATTAAATGCATTTTTCCCCCTGAATCAAAGCTTTATTCCCACAGCAACATGTTGCATATTCTCTGACAGCATTACATTGTCTGTGAAACATATAAAGGGCTAAATATTAAACACATCTAAGTGAATATCAGATAACATCCAAAGCATGCTCATTAAAATAATTTCCACTATAATTTAGATCTTTATTTAATTGTAGCTTGATTAAATTTTAAATGATCAATCCAATTCTTAATGACTGATAAATCCATCATCGATTGATTCTTATCATCCTTCGTTCAAACTTCCTAAAATTATAATAAATTTTACCTAATCTGCATTACTGGTGACACTTGGCACTATGGCATGTTGCTCATAACAAGCATTTATTTAATGATTAATGGTTGAGGCTGATGGGTCTGGTTGGTTTATGCTTCCAATATCCAATCCAGTGATTTTGGCCAGTGTGGCCACATGTCAATACTGAGCATTGGATCAGACCCTCTCTAATAGGTTCAGTGGTATAATGGCTGGTTAAAGACTGCTAAAGGGGGCAGTAAAGTAGCAACAGAAACAAGCTTTGGCAGGCACTGCACTTTTGACAGCTGCCCACAGTTAGTCTCGGATATCACTTGATTGGTTAACACGATGAGGCCCATATATCCCGCCATGTGTTTCAGAATGATACCAGTCACTCTGTGTTGCAAACTGCTGCCAGTACTCCAGGGTTTTTTGTTTTTGGTTTTTTACCGCCCTCCTCTGTGTTTGTGTGTTACAGGTAAAATGTTCCCAACTATCGGTGACGTCCACCTGGCCCCTTTCACAGACGAGCAGCTCTACATGGAGCAGTTCACCAAGGCCAACTTCTGGTGAGGAGGGAGAGAGGCTGACAGGGAGGGTGGGAAATATGGGGCTTTTCTGCTGTCACTTTTGGCCGCGCCGATTTGCATTTCCATTACCACTTTTATCGCGCCGAGCTGTGCCAAGTCGCGCCTGAGATGGACCTACTCTGGAGCGGGGCCAAAACAAGCTCAACCTGCCACCAAGCGGGCTGCGGTGATATCTTGCCACCTGTGGCCAATCGGCTATGACCTCCTATCTCCCTTCAAACAAGCAAGTGTGTGATACTCATGTCTATGCAGGAGAGCAGAAAGAAAGATTTTGCTAAAACTGGCTGTGTGTTCAGCTCTCATTTCTGTAGAAGCTAATCTCTTTTTTTCTCTTTTTCTCCTGCGTTTTTACGTTGAGGTATCGCCGCATTTGACTGTCATGTTGTGTTGCATTGTACTGTCAAGTTACCAATGAAAACTGAAAAATTTCTGGTTTTGGTGCTTCATAATAAAAGCTTTTGAATAACACAGGACTTTTATTGTGAAGAATCTATAGGAAGTTCAGTGTTTATTTGCCGTTTTACAGCCACTCGACTCAAGCTAAGCTGCTCGTCTTCGGTTAAAAACGCCTTCAAATGAGTAGCCCTGTTGTAATGGAAATGCAAATCCCTGCTGTGCTCAGCTGACGTGTTGAGTCAAACCGAGCAAGCACGTGTATGGAAATGGGGTAATAGTTTCCACCAATGGCATCCTGTAAAATCCCCTGTGACTTTCTCCTTTGGTTTTCAGGTACCAGCCCTCCTTCCACGGCGTAGACCTTTCTGCCCTGCGGGGAGCAGCAGTGGACGAGTATTTCCGTCAGCCAATTGTGGTATGTGGTACACACATTTACATGTCATATTTACACGTGATGCACAAAAAATCAGACAATATATAACATCCGTGTAACCTCAACCCCTACATGTCAAAAGGTTACAAAAAGAAGTATCATAAATATCATAATGCCAATAATAAGACTAATCCCATACATTTTTTAGTGTAAATGTATTTTTTTTTTCATCTATTCTGTTATATTTCTGCATTCTGAGGTCTGTAAACTGGGTTGAAATATCATAAACTGGGTCTGACTGGAAGTGTGAGATTGAATGAGTCCAGTTGTATTCATGTGTGATATCTGATCTCCCTCCACAGGACACTTTTGATATCCGTATTCTGATGGCCAAGTCGGTCAAACACACAGTCAACTTCCTGGAGACCAAAGAAGAGGATCTCTACAGGTGTGTGGACGTGTGTATGTACGTATATTAAATGAGTGTGTCACACCCAGTGTAATTAATGTCTGCCTTTTCCTTTGGGTCCTAGGATAGAGATTCCCTTTAAGTTCCACATGATGCATTCAGGCTTGGTGCACGGCCTGGCTTTCTGGTTTGACGTGGCGTTTATGGGATCAGTGTAAGTCAGCTGGTCACGGACAGAGGCCTGATGCCCCCATTTGTAGAATCTTAAGAAATGCCTGTAATTAGCCTGACCCAGTTGTCTTGGCCTCACACCAGCACCTCTCTCGTGCCCTCTCTGCAGGATGACAGTATGGCTGTCCACAGCACCCACAGAGCCTCTCACCCACTGGTACCAGGTGCGCTGTCTGCTGCAGTCTCCCCTCTTCACCAAGGCTGGGGACACGCTGTCCGGCACTGCACTGCTGATCGCCAACAAGAGGTACAACACTTCTCAATGGACTTTGTGCAACATGGTGCTCCACCATATTCACAGGCTTCATATTGTGGTCCTTATTTATCGTATTGGCTCTAAATTAAGCTTTAAGCTTCATCTGGTGACTTCAGAGACTAAAAAAATAGCTACCAATTACACATGATATGATCTGTCAATTTAAAACAAGTCAAGAAGGTCTCAGTCTGTGGTAGGTTTGTTGTAGTTTGATTTTGTGTCAAACGGCTCAGTGAACTACTATATGTCACCAACACCAATCTCACTGCCCCTTGTAACATGATCTTACCTAAAGTTTTTTATCGGTGACTCCTGGTGCTTTTATCAGCTGTGAAGAGAAAGTTAGGTCCCATTGTGCTCCACTGGAAGGGACATGACTCAGGCACTCTGACAAATACAAAGGAATCAATTTGATGGAATTTTGCAAAAAGGAAAATTGCAAACAAGTCGAAACATTTTTGCAACAAGTTGTTGGTTAATAGTGACTTTGTTGCAGTGCTAGGCACAGCTGTGTATGGATATAGGCAGCAGCAGCCATGATCACAGCACCTCCACAGTTACACAAACATACTGACAAAGGATCTTTAAAGTTTCCAGATCCTTGTCTGTTTTAGGGATGTCAGCAGTTACTGTTACTCTGGTTAACCACAGAGAACATTGTTGACCAGTTATGCATGTTGGTCTATTTCCCAAAATGTCAAACTATTCCTTTAAGGCCCTGGGGCACCTTCCTGTATCACCAAGTCAGCCCTTTTCTGTCATATGCTTGAAGCAAAGAAAATCCAAAATGCAAGATGGTAGTAATAACAATCTGTTAATATGATGTGATTTGTCTACATTTGTCAGTAAATACAAACCTGTTGTCCTTCCCAACAGACAGAGCTACGACATCAGTATTGTTGCCCAGGTGGATCAGACAGGATCAAAGTCCAGCAATCTCCTGGACTTGAAGAACCCCTTTTTCAGGTGAGTTGGCGTCCTGAGCTCAGGACCACGCCTGGATTTGGATTTTACCAGCTAAGGAGGTCTGGACCGACTGTCTGTCTAATGCTGAATGTGTGTGTGTATGTGTGTATTTGTAGGTACACAGGCTCCACCCCAAACCCCCCTCCCGGCTCACACTATACCTCCCCATCCGAGAACATGTGGAACACGGGTTCGGCCTACAGCATGAGTCAGGGGATGGCTGTATCAGGTGAACACACACATAAACACTGGTAGATGAAACACATCCTCCATGTGTTTACAAAGGCCAGCCAGTTTCTCAGCACCTTTGTATTCTTTATTGGTTCACTTTCAGGGTTCTTACAGGTGCTGGAAAATGCTTGAATTTTAATGTAGCGTTGTCAAGGTTTGAAAGTGCTTGAAATTGTAATTGCATTACTTTAACAGTAGCTGAAATCAAAGATTGGTAATTTTTTTGTCTCTTAATTAATCCGGTGACAATGTTGTCAGGTTGATAAAGAGGTCAAAATGTGGAGCACACAGCAAAATAAATGTTGAGTATTCTGGAAGAGAATATCACCTGGGCATTGAAACAAACTTCTCTGCAGTGCTTTTACATCATGTTTTATTCATTGCAGTGTTTGCCTTGTTGCAAACCAACTGGTTCAACCCATCCCCCCAAATAATACCTGGAATTTGTATTTACTATCACCTGCCAAACCCCCAAAGTCGGGGGAGAACAATGGCAACTAGGGCTGCATTTAATGATTATTTTCATTATTGATTAATCTGTTGATGATTTTCTCTATTAATCAATTAGTTGTTTGGTTTATAAAATGTTAGAAAACGGTGAAAAATTTCCCAAGTTCAAGATGAGTTTCAAAATAGGATTTAAAGGCGATTAATTTAATAATCGATTAGTTGTTGCTGCTCTAATGTAAACCAAATAACAATCTGTGACTGCTTGGCTACTGAAGTTACAGGTGGTTAAGTTTCTGTAGTAGAAAATGTTCATAACATGTATGTTTATTATACACTTGTTGGGGCTTCATTTATTACTGTTGCCTACACCAGAGTCACATGAGTTGGACCCGAGTTAGACTCACAAATTAGTTAAGTGAGTTAACAAATTTGACAAAGTCAAAAAAAGACTCAACTTTGACTTCAACACCAGCTTTGTTCAACATTTGAAGTTGTCCAAAAAAACTCACTAAGTTGAGATTCATATTAATACTTGCTGTGTCTCAGTTCAGAAACGTCTGTTAGTACAGTCATGTCATGCAGTTTGCATGCTATGTACTACTTGTGTAGTGCACAAATTTTGACATGGTAGTGCGTCTCAAATCCAGGATGGCCGTTGTGTTCTTACCGGAAATGCCGATCGCAGCTGCTTCTTCTTTATGGGCAAACTGAAGCCTGGTGGAGTCACTTTTGTTTGGAGGTTAAAAATGTGCCATAATCTCCATCAACGACGGGCCCGCCATCCCTCCTCCTACCGGATGAAAACACACCAATATGTTGATTTATATTTGATTTGTGGTACCAAATCTTTACACACTGAACCAAATACATGTATTGGTGGCTTCAATCCGACAACAGTATAGTGGTACTTGTTGATAAAAAAAATACATGTATGACGTGTATCTGCATAATTTGGTGTTGACTGCAGCCACCGTAGTCAACGTGGCTACTTCCTCGGCCGCCTTTCCGCTACGTAGACAAGATGGTGACCGTTGAGGGCGAGAAGTGTCCAACGTTCCACACTCGACTTTTTGAGAACAACATCGAGGTACTCGCAGTGCACTTTGTATAAATGACAAAAAATAAATATCAACGTGAACACACTTGTGCACTCAAAACAGGAAGTATAAGTACAGAAGTATGCAAATTGAATGAGAAAGAAATGGTTAGTGAGTGAATGCTAAGCTAACATTAGCTTATCACCTAAGTAATTTTGTAAACGACTGGGACTGTAAACTCACCATTACATTATTACTTGTTTAAGACCTGAAGCTTAGGTGAAGTTTAGGACTCGGGACTTGTCATTTTTGACAGGGGATTTGATTTGGGACCTGTGTGCAATGACTTGCTTGTGACTTGCAAAACAATGACATTGTCCCACTTCGGGCACACACGTAACAAACTCAGAGGATGTGTATGCCACATTGCACAGAAAAGTCTTGATTTGGAAAAACCAAACTTGATTTGAAAGCGCGTGTAGCTGCACTGGAACTCTGACCCAGGACTCCGAACACTTTGGACACATTGGAAACACAGATGGTGAAGTAGTGAACTGAACTGAAATGCTGAAATGATAGCAGGATGCATCCGCTGGCAGGCTTTTGGAAAGACAGGCCTGTCTTCACTCTGAATATCCTGATTCAATTTCCCATCAACCACATTAACTAACAGTTACAGAAATCAAAGTGTAGGCATCAAATCATTTCATATTGAGGACCATTTTACAGACACCCAGAGCTGAAGTACCAATCAGGGTCTGTGTCACACTGAATTTTGAATTTGGACAGACTAATAAAGAACATTTAATTTCATCCCTCAGTCAAGAGGTAGTTTTGAGTAAAAAGGGGCAGACCTGCTTCTTGATTATGAATCCATCCATCCATCAGTATATTGTAATCCATCATAGTAGGTTGTTGAGTTAAAGGCAGAATTGCTTTTTTTCCCCACTTTTGTGCAGAAGTTGACTCTGATTAATGCCTCCTCATTGTCGCTATTACCACTGCTGTCGCCCCAGATCACATGGTGACAGCAGGCCAGAGTTTGTCTTTGTAGTAATGTCATGACACCCAAATTTTAAATTTAAACTGCACTTCTAGTATTTAAAAAATCAATACGTGATATCTCTTTGATACCTTGGCAAAAAAAAAAAAGTCCTAGCAACAAAATAAGATTATTTTTTTCTGTTCTGGTTAGGGCTGCAGCTAACAATTATTTTCATTATCAATTAATCTGTTGATTATTCTCTCAATTAATCAATAAGTTGTTTGGTCTAAAATTGTCAGAAAATGGTGACAAATGTCGATTACTTTTTCCTAAACCCCCAAACTGACATCCTCAAATAGTCCACAGACCAAAGATGTTCAGTTTACCATCATAGAGGAGTAAAGAAACCAGAAAATATTCACATTTAAGAAGCTAAAATCAGAGAATTTGGTCACACTTTACAATAAGGGGTCCATTAATTAACATTAGTTAATGTTTAATAAGAATTATATATAACTTATATAATGTGCAATAAATTATTAATGTCCGCTGATCTCAATATTTACCAAGAAATAAATCCGAAGTCAGAGGATGGACAATTCTTGCTCTTGAATAATTTATAAAAATGTTTTTCTCTTAGCCGTGAACTTGATAATATACATGATATAATTATGATTTTAATCAACCATTATGCTAATAATAGCTAATGCCCCAATTACTGTAAACCTATGAGACATATTTGCAGAATATTATGCTTATTATAGCCTTAATTAACTGTTAAGTAATACTTATTATGGTTACAACTAATATTAAGAGCATCTTCATGAACTACTAAATAATGTGTGAATTAATGCCATAGTTTAGCTAGAACCCTAATTAACATTATAAACCTTAAATAAATGTTAACAAGAGACATTTGTTAACAGAATATAATGCTTATTACAGCATTAATTAACAGTCAGCCAATACTTACTTTTCTTGTGAGTAATATTAAAAGCATCTTAAGAGCATCTCAAGTGTTTGCATTTGGATACATTTTGTATGTAAAAAAAGAAAAGACCCACAACAATTAATTGATTATCAAAATAGTTGACGATAAATGCAATAATTGATTTATAATCAAAGAACCGATCAATTATTGCTGCTCTAGTTCTGGTATAGAAAAAGTCACCAGCTCAATCATGTAATCATTGTTTCTGTAGCCTCTGTGCTTTTGATACTATCCAATGTGTAATCAAGATTGTACTATTTTAAATGTGATATAATTAAAGTATGAAGCATCGATACTTTTGACAGTCTTACTCTGTAGCAAACGTTGATTGGTTTGTTTCCTCTCTCTCATCCAGGGATGCCTGCAGCTTATGACCTCAGTACAGTCATCGGCAGCGGCCCGTCGGTGTCTCACAACAATCTCATCCCCCTGGGTACGAACCACCACTACTCTGACTTCTCAGCATCTCAAGAAACTTAATATAGTGGGGAACAAGTAGGACAGTGACAGAGATCGCTGAAGTTCATTTTCTGGTCTCTAGTGAGCACGTCAGCACTGTATGACAAGGTTACTGAAGATTTTCCCACCACAAACACACTCTGTGGGACTGCAAGTTTGCTGACATGCTTGTTACCATTTAACAAGTTCATAACACCTTTGTGCAACTGTGTAGCTGTTAATTTTAACTCCTTTTAATTCTTACACTTCAAACATTGGAACTCCCACTGTTCAATGTGTTCAGTGTACTCCTGCTGTTTTCAGTGCGTACATTTTAGCCAACACATGAAGGCTCATGTCCACATAGTGTTTTTTTTTCCCTGAGTGAGTGAGTGGTGTCTTTTTTTCAATTGTCCCAATGAGGAGACAGTGTCTGCAGCTGCCAGGAGAAAAGACTTATTTTTCCAAGCGCTTCATATTTTGTGTGTGCCTGCTCTGAGTGTTTTGAGCTGAAAGTCATTGAACTTTTCAGAAAGGCGCTGGTGTCATCACCGGTGCTTTTTTCCAGGCAACCATTCACATATTAGATGGGGACTCATCACCCAGACAACCAATCACATATTAGATGGGGACTCGTCAGCCAGACAGCCAAGCAAATGGAGGGGAGTTTACCTGTTTGTGTGCGCCGCAGAGCTGAGACTCCGCTCATGTTTGTGTAGCAGCAGAAAGATGTTTTTAAAAGTGTCTGTCTGTTCAGATCTCAGTACTTTTGTAAAGGCCTGTGTGTGAATCTCTCTGGTTTGACGTTTAGTTTCTCTCCTGCATCACTGTCTTTACTCTGAGGTATCTGTTTAATTTTACTTTTATGTTTTAGATAGATAGGAGTCATGGCAAGTTACTGCTGATGAAAACCAATATTAACTGATTTTGCTGCTTCATAATAAAAGCCTTGAGATAACAAAATATCGTGGCATGTGTCTAAGCGGCATTTCTTTACAGGTTTTACAGCCGCTTGACTCAAGACGAGCCTGTGTCACGACACACCTTCAAGCAGCTAGAACAGATGTAGATCCTCACAGCGCTGGGCTGATGAGCCGAGTCAAACTGAAGCAGCACATCCTCCGGTCTGTGCTCACAGTGAAAAAGGAAATGGATACAAATAGATAGTAAAAACCAAAGTGACAATGCTAGACTCAACAATGGAGGTCATAAGAACTTTCAGGATATTGTTGTCATAGAGACAGAATCCACAAGCTGCATTTTTTTTAAAATTATTATTAAATTGTTGTTGTTTGCAGTAAAGATGCTTCATCCCTGCCTTGTGTACACCTTTCTGATATGAAAAAAACTCTATGTGGACACAGGGCCTAAGTTGACGTCATCTTTCAGTTTATTCACTTTAACTGGAACTCCTTTCCATCTCCTTTCTTCAGGACTTCCACTTCAACTGACACATTCTGCTTAGTTTATCTCCTAAACCTCAGCTGGTGTTTCAGGGCTTCAATTTCAATTTATACACATACTGCACTGACTTAATTTCAGGTTTGGGAGGAAGCAGGCAGCGCACATGCTCTCCATTTTCTGAGGAACTGTTTCTGTTTCAAGTGTTTTAGTCAGTGTCTCTGCCATCTGATTGGTTGTTATAGTTACAGGTTGTACAGTTATTGTGAGTAATTTGCAACAGAGAGTGTGCGTGCTGATTCCACGGGGCGTGGCTGCTTTGTGTTGTGGCTGTGATGCGACCGCTGCAGCTGATCATAGCCACTCTAAACATTGGGCCTCATGCATGAATCATTCATAAGCACACATTTGATCTTAGTTAGAACTTTTGTTGCATCCTCCAATACTTCCATACTCCCCATTTGTTCTTAGGTTTTGTGTTGTAAAATATTTATACTTAGGAAGAAAAAGTACTTTGCGTCATGAAAACAAGAAAAATGTTCGAGAAATATTTATTCCGTCAATAATTTTTAACTATGCTGTATATACCTAAAAATTATTAGATTACAGATTCTTCAAAACTTGTTTGCCATTTTGAAGCCTGAACTTAGACTACACAATTTAATCTGCCTTATCTGCAGGTCCTCACCGCTGTGGGTTTCCTTGCCTTCCAAAGAGAGTTTTGATGTATCTTAGTCCACTCTTTAACCGGTATTAAAGCTGTCAGCGCATGCTTCATGAATTCAACGTTGGATTTTCATATTTTCCTCCTGCTGCTTTGTTGGAGAATAAATATAAGAGAACAGTAAAACGTAACATTCATGCATGAGGCCCATTGCTCGTGATTCCACCAGAAATGTTTCAGTGCCCCAGAAGTGTCTCTCCGCTCTGCTTCATGGAGAATAGCGTTAGCTGCATCAAGCTGCTCAGAGCTAATCCTAGAGAATCTGGTCCATTTTTATAATTTAACACTAGGGCTGGCCAATATCTAAGCTCAGATCATGATATCGATCAAATATGTATGTATTTCCCAGCACTATTGAACAACCTGTGCAAACTCCCTATTATAAAACAGACAGATGAAGAAACCAGCCAGTGTACCTCTGACAGAAGCACTTTAATCAAGGACAACTGAGAAAATCAACAAAATCTGAGAAAGTCAACAAAATCGGGTGGAGTAAAATGCTCCAGGTGGACACGAGCCGTGTGGAGGACGGATCAAAACTGCATCAGAGGCACAATGTCAGAGCCGTGCCATGTGGAATCAAGGCGTTAAGATATCTACTTATGTTTTTTTGTGGCTTCAAATAGGATTGAAAAGGCTAATGTCTGACTGTGTTCTCCTCTCTGATTTGTGAACAGTGAACACGGGAATTGTAAACCACACCCACTCCAGGATGGGCTCCATCATGAGCACAGGAATTGTCCAGGGTATGTCCATCTGTTAGTTTCAAGAAACACCACAGTACAGAAACGCAAAGAATGAAATCACGTTTGTGTGTCTTAACAGAAATGTACCATCCAGGCCAGCTCTGGAATGAACCATTATTTTCACTATTGATT
Source organism: Lutjanus campechanus (assembly GCA_027495735.1). Lineage (NCBI taxonomy): Eukaryota > Metazoa > Chordata > Actinopteri > Lutjaniformes > Lutjanidae > Lutjanus > Lutjanus campechanus. The sequence continues at coordinate 51,550 of JAJHUR010073846.1, forward strand.
CATCTGTTGATTGTTTTCACGATTAATTTTTTAGTCTGTAAAATGTCAAAAAATTGGGTTCCCAGAGCCCAAAGTTACATCTTCAAATTGTCCAACCAAACAATCCAAACCCAAAGACTTTTCATTTACTATGATAAAAGCAGCAGATCGTCACATTTAAGAGTTTTTTGCTTGAAAAATGATTAAAAAGTTGGCAACGGCCAATCAATTAATGGACCTCTGATGTAGGCGTCTTCAGTGGGATTCTTGAGTCCAACGCTTTGTCCTTTGCTTCCAGGCGCCACTACGGGCCAGTCAGGCCCCAGCAGCAGCGGTACTTACTATCCCGTCACCAACCAGTTCACCATGGGGGGCGCCGCCATCTCCATGGCCTCACCTATGGTCATCCCCAGCAACACCATGCATTACGGCAGTTAAGACGAAGACCTCGTGAAGACGCCTTCGTCCTCCCCGCCTCCCGCATGACAAGAGACCCCCCCACCCCCACCCCACCCCTCCCAGTGGAGCCCCTTGGTCCCCATCCCCCCTTCCCACCCCACCACCCTTCAACCCTGACTGACCCACCAACCGCAGCCAAAACCAATATACCAAAACCAGTGCTGTGCTGGCACTCACTCCCCTTGTTCGTCACCCTCCTTCCACTCTGTTCAGTCCATCACTATATGAACGGTTGAACGCTCTCATATCCGTCCAGACTCTTGTCTTGCTAAGACAAAACCTCCTGCCCCCCCCCCTTCCCTCAGCCAAGATGCACCGCAGTTATCATCGATCCCCTCCTCCCTCAACATGTATCTCAATCCCTCCTTCCTCTTCCTGTTTTTTAAAGTGTCATGATGACCCTCAGTGTTTCTTCTTTCCCCGCCAATCAACTTGTTGCCAGATACCAGCATCAGTCCGTTCCTACAATTCTTCACACCTGTTTACCAGACCTACACTGAAGCTTTTCCTTAGTGCAGTAGGACACTTTATTATCATCGACACTCATCTCTGGGCTGCCATCTTGGCTTTTCATATCTGATCCAATCTTCAAGGCCCCTTTGCACTTCTCTCAAGAGACTGACTCAAGCCGCACAAAACAGTCCTTTCAAATCACAAAATAACATATTTTCCCACTTACCCTGAGTCAGTCTGCTCATGCTGATAGTTTTGGTTTTAGGCAGAGGAAGATATATCAGAAAACTGAAGCAGTCTGCATGCCAAGGCACCCCGAGGAGTGTGTGGAAAATATGCTTTTTTGTGACTTGGACAAAGCTTAAAAGTGTTGATGCTTTCCACTAATCTCCACCTGAATATGGAGTTTTGGGAGAATGGCACGGTCACCTTCCATGCTGAGTAATGAAATAAATAAGCACCATAATCATCTGTGGAACTGAGCTTCCAGTCCTCTTTGCTAATACTTCAGCATACACTACACTGACTGGAAGTGGTGTCCATGCCAGCATGTTAGGATACATCCAGGGCTGCAACTAATGTTTACTTTATTTTCTCAGTCAATAGTTGTTCGCCTGAAAAATATCAGAAAATGGTGAAAAATGAGGATCAGTGTTTGCCAAAGTTCAAGATGACATCCTAAAATGTCTTGTTTTGTCCACAGCGCAGAGACATTCAGTTTACTGCCAGAGAGGAAATATTCACATTTAAAGGTATAATCTGCAAAATCTTCCTCAAAAAAAACAAAACACAAAAAACAAAAACATTGTATATGCTCAAATTACTTAATCCCTTTCAGTTATCACTTGTGACTCATTAGGAGTTTGTGGTGGTGGCTGTCTGCAGCCCCCAGCCTATATTTCCTTTTTTTTTTCTTCTTCTTCTCAGTTTAAGAAGCTGAGATCAGAGAATTTTGACTTTTTTCTTTAAAAAAAAAATACTCAAACCGATTAATCGATTATCAAAATAGTTGGCAATTACTTTAATAATCGTTTAATCATTGCAGCTCTAGATATGATATGACTTGATATTTTGGGAAACTTGGGCAAGAAACAAACTGTAAACACAGCAGTGATACGTCACCTTATGAAGCTGTTACAGTGAACGTGCAAACAGTCATTTACTCATCTAGCACGTGGAGTAATATTCTGATCACCAGACAAATGTAAGTCTAATATTTACGATACCTTTAGCTCTGTTTTGGTCTCCATCAAAGAAAAAAATATCTGGATCTTTAGCTGCTGAATGCTGCACTATGTTCACAGTTGGTCGCAAACTTTTTCTAGCTGTTGCTAGGCAGGTAGCGTAGAGCGGGCCAAACCTACAAAAACATTTAATTTGGCCGTAAAACCAAAACGGTGAGCTGAAAGAGGCTAAAAAGCTCCAGAGCTGAGGGCAACTGCAGAGCTGATTAATGCAACTTAAAATATGCGTGTACATCTTACCTGTGCCCACGATGTGGTTAGCCTAGCTTAGCTCAATGGCTAGAAGCAAGGATACTGCTGCCCTGTTTTTATCTAAAAGTAAAATATGCACCTCCCAAAATCTCCACACCTTATATATTATTTTTTAATATGTAAAAATAAAATTGTAATAAATGTTTTCAGATCAGTATTTTTGACAAACAACAGCTGGGTGCCGTGTCTTCACGCAGCATCTCAAAAGTCCTGTCCTCATAGTGGGGTTGCCAGTTTTGAACACCGTCCAAAGTGAACAACAAGCCAGGTGACTCTTTTCATCTTCTCTTAAAATCAGTTAATAATAGCATGAATGGAAGGTGTATTTCATCTTGCCTAACGTTCTCAGCACTGAGATGTGTCTCTATAAAAGTAGAAATCAAAGTAATATGTCTTTTCATCCAACTGTGGGTTTGGTAGGCAAACAAGAATGTTTCCTAAAATGCTGGATGGTCTAGAGCTGCTAAAGGTTATATTCCTCTCATGTTTTAGGCGGGGTTAAGGCCTCGGTGCTTCAACTACGTCGTGTGCAATCACGTCTAAAGGGAAAAGTCTTTATAGATGTTCTGAACGGCCACGTTTCATAGACTCCTCGTGGCTGCATCCTACTGCCTCCCTGATCTCTGTGTCTTTATAGTGTCAAGGTTATGAATCGTACTTAAACATATCGTTAAATCCATTCTTGGTGTTGACCTTGGTTGTACATATAAGTGACAGTAATAGTTGTGTGAGTAATAAAAAAAAAAAGATACTTTCACACCTTCGCACAGTCAGCAAGTTGCTGTTTTGTGTAGGCGTTCTTATTGGATTTGTGTTTCAGGAAGTTGACAGGTCTGACGAGTACTTTGAAGCATACAGAGGCCTTTAGCAATCTCATGAGAGACCAATCTGTTCAGGATTTGTGGATGATTTTGGTGTCTTCTTGATACTCAGCACAGAAGGTGACCAATGGGACAGACTCCCAAAACTTTCTTTGTCAGAGCCAGTCCTGTAAACCTGCAACACGCCTTCTGCTGCTCCCGTCGCCCGTTCTCTTCACCCACTTGCCGGTTTTCAGCTGAGAGGACATCGCAGCGGCTCCTCCCCAGCCACTCATTTGCTGAGCCAGATTGCTCCGGCACAGTTGGAGGAGGAAGATTCTCGAACACACCAGTAAGGACCAATGACCCAGGTGGCAGCCAGCTGGCTGCCGGAATGAGAAAAGCTGTGCTGGATTGGCAGCGTCCTAGTTTACATCCTCGCCTCCTTCCCCCGCCTCTCCTCCCAACCTCTCCTGTGAGACTGAGAGACTGTTGCAAAGAGACTTCAATGTCGAGGCGTGGGAGACTGGGCCATCTCCCTCCTCGTCTGTTCACTATGTATGACCTCCAACATATCATGCCCCCAACACGCCCTCGTCCCCTTTTATCAGTCAAGGAGAGAAAGACTGACACACGTATGCATTGCTTCCAGTGTCACAACTATTGGACTCGGTTCATTTGGAATTTATGAGTTAGCGAGTTTTAAGAGCTGAGGAAAAAAAAAAATGTCTTTGTAGGATTAATCTTTTTGTTGTCTTTATTTTGTTTTTTTCTTTCACAAAAAAAGTCATGAAAAAAAGAGAGCAAATTAAATGTGGTGGAGATGTTCCAAAACCATCCTGGAATCGGCTGTTGTACTACTTTAATTTGTTCCCGCTAGTTTGTTAAATAGACTGTGGACACACCAGATGTTTACCATGTGGTAGCTAGCCTATAGCCATCATGTCCCTTTTGTCATGGAATCCTTGCTCTGTGTAGTCAATTAGTGGCCTCCACTTTTATCATGGAAAAGTGTATGAGGAAGACTGTGTGTCATGTTCTGTCATTTCTGTGTGTTGACCAACAGTAATAACACCTTTCTCACTGTCTCACATCGACTCTTCTGCTCCAGAGAAAGTCTCTCTGTCCTCAACACCATGGGGAGATTTTTCTCCGTCCACAACTGAAAGAGGCCACATTACATACTTGCCAACCTTGAGACCTCAAAAATAGGGAAAAAATAGTTTCAGATACTTTTTTCCCTGCATTCTGGTGACTTTCAAAGAATCAAACTAACAAAATAATAAGTACTTCTGTTCAATACTTGTCATTTTACTTAAAATTCTCAGGAAAGAATTCAGAATAATTTGCCCCTCTTGCATGACTTTGCATAAATCTCTGGCGTAAACTAATATTCATCAGTTTTCTTTCATTCATTTATGTCATTCCCCTCTCCTTAAAAGAAAAATGATGGAGCAGATTTTTAAAAATGCATGCCCCTTTCCGTGAAAGCTTTCCATAAGAAACAGGAAGTCCTCTTAGGGAGCAGCATTGATGCACCTGTGTTGCTGCTGTCTGGTTGGAAACAGTAGATCTTTAGAATTGTTGGTTTTACACACACTGTACAGTGTCAGACACCGGTAAGAAAGCTGTGAAAAGTCTCCTGAGAAAATCAGGAGGGTTGGCAAGTATGCCATATTATGCTCATTTCTCATCTACTAGAGGTTTACGTGTTTTAATGTTCCAAAAAAAAAGAAAAAGAAAACGATTTTTCCCATATGGTCCATAGCTGCAGCACTTCTGTTCACCCTCTGTCTGAAACGCTCTGTTTTAGCTCCCGTCTTTTTACCCCAGTCTGCTCTGATTGGTCAGCTCCCACGGGCTTGAGCCAGCACCGTCGAGAATCACTAGAGTCGAGTTTAACTGCACTTCTATCGTGAATCTCGCCACAATAACCGCTTCTAAACCAAAAACTTTGCCTTTGACTCACTGCGCAGCAGGCCATTACTGTTTTATGGTTTCAGATGTGGTCAAACAAATGATTTTCTGTAGTTTGACCATTTCTTAGCAAAACATATGTCTTAAAGTTAGAGGTTGGCAGCTGGTATTGATCCGTCATTGTGCTTGAACTTTTACCGGCTCTCCTTAACGAAGCAATGTGCTGGTAAATTACGTACGTGTTCCAGTGTTCCTGTTGCCCTGCAGTCATTTCCATCACATTTCCATCAAAAGTAAAGTTAATCCACTGGATCTTGGCTGGTGTTGAACACTATGTTAAAAATTTTCCATCCAACTACCTTTAGCCCCTCAACCAGCAATTGCCGATATATATTCGCCCCCACCTCCTCCCGAGTCTTAACTAGGAGCGGCGAATTCACTTCATTCTGCACGCTGTGTACGTTCAGTACATCCAGTAACCAAAATAGACTGGAAGTGTCAGGAAATTAAACCTCCCCCCACCTATTTTCCTTATTAAACAGAGAAATACACCTGAATTCAAGTTTCTTTCTTTTACTGAACTAAGTCAAGCTTAATTGGCTTGTTAACTCTTAATAAAATGCACTTCAATCAAACTCGTCATAAAACTTGCCAAAACCGTCTTTGTTAGTCTGTCCGCTCGTCCAACAATCACCAACTCTGGTTTGGTCAAATTATATCCTTCCTTCACCGAGTGTAAAGAGTGTAAAAAGTCTGACTGTGCAGGCTGTTTTCCTCTCACTCCTCACCCAGCTCACAGCACTCTGTTCTGGCTGGGTGGGTGTGTACTGTGCCGTTGGATGAGTGTGCGTTGTGGAGCAGTGGCTGTCACTCTGCAGATTACATTACATTAACAAAATAATATTACAAATATTGCCCCAAAAATTGTTCAAAAAACCAACCAGCGATGGATTCAGCCATCAGTAGGTGATGTATTTGTCTAACCACTCAGCCCTAGTCTTGACATCCTCAGATGGTTTTAGTAGTTTGCGTTGGTTCTTGCAGCCAACAAACTGGCGTGCTTTGCTTGTACCTTCAACACCTTGGTGAGTTGTGGAGTCGGCATTTATACTTTGTGCAAATGTGTTACACAGCGACACAGACGAGTAACAGAAGAAAAGACCAGACTACAAATGGGGCGTTTCAGAGAGATCAAGTCCCTTTGACATGGACTTCAGGCTGTATAATGTTTGCAGTCGTCTTACATGTACAATAAGCTGTAGAAGGGAAAACACAAAGAACATAATATGGCCTCTTTAAAAGTCTAAAACAAATTCAGTCTTAGCCGATATGTTGTACACTAAACACTGAGTTTGTTGGTGGATGTCCAGTGAGTGGTACCAACTTAAAAGTATTGAATTTAAAAATCTAAAATTAAGGCCATGAATTGCGTTTACAAAGCCTTAAATTTAGTTAACAAAGGTCTTGATTTTTTTTCTTGTGCCTTTGTAGGATTATATCAATCTCATAGTCTTTATATAGAGACTTAGCTGAAATAAGTTATTTTTGGTCCATTTTAATCCTGATCTGAATTTATTCTTTTTTAAAAATAATACGTTTTTAAAGCAATTATTTAGTAATGAAATAGAGCATAAAAGCGCCAGCTGAATCCAGAGTGCGTTAAGCCTATTCCTGGCAATATGAATAAGAGTATGGTAATAATTTAAGTTGTAGTAAATAATTTTTTTCCAGGGCTTCAAATCCATACTGATTTTCTAGTAATGCTTTTGTCGGTATGGCTGTGAAGTTGCCATTAAATTTAATTCTAAGTGGTATTAAAAGGGTCTTAAAAAGTCTTAAATTTAACTTGGAGAACCCTGATGTAGTCACTTGAAGCAGTAAATTCCTCAGTGCTGCTGCGTTGACCAAGAGGAGGGGTTTCTGGCTCAAGGAGCCGCGAAGCAGTGCCTACATGTACCAGGATGCATTGTGGGTGAGCTTGTGACTCCCACGCCCACGATGCCACATTATCACCACCCTAGCCAATAGCTATTACCTTGTTTGCCACAACACAGCGATGACAAAAACACTCATCTAACACACCCACTCCCTCGTCATGCAGACGAGCGATCCAAGCTGAAATAGCCTGTAGTTCTCCTTGGACACCAATGACATCACTGGACGCAGGAAGAACAACAGATTTGGAAGCAGGAGGACAGAGTTTTCTCTGTCAGTTCAGAAGCACTGAGGAATTGCTTCAGTTGAACAGATTCACCGTCAACATTGACTGAATATCCACATGAAGAATGTTGAATTTTTCCTTTAACTCAACGTCTCCAGACGAGCCAGCTGCTCTAACTATTTAAATTACAAGCCTTTAATTATGCAGCAACAAGTGGAAACTAGAAATATCCAAGTAAATTTTCTAACTTCAATAGAATTATAACTTGAACCACAGTATAAACAGGTTCTTGGACTTTCTGTTTAGGTCCACATTATTGTTGTGTTTAAACAGATTCATATTTTACTCAAAATAACGTCTGCCTGTGTGGACAGAACCCAAATGCCGAGAACAACATGTTCCTTTTCCACTGCAGGAACTTAAAACACAACATGCAGCCAATAACACAAGTTCTGCTCATTTCTTTGGGTCCACAGCCAGACTGGCAGCTGTGTAAGGCTGGACTCAGGCATAGCAGTGCTTTGAGCTAAGTGTTAATGCTGGTGTGGCAACATGTTCACAATGACTGTGCTGACAGGCTGACGTTTAGCAGGAAGATTGTTTACAGTGTTCACTATCTTAGTTTAGTGGATGTCAAACTCATTCTAGTTCATGTGCTACATGCTGCTCCATTTGACCTCCAGTTGATCCCACCAGTAAAACTAAAGCATAATAACCTGTAAAATGACAACACCTTTTTTAGCATAAAGAAGTCAAGAAGTCTGTTTATACAACAGACGAACAGCCTGGGATGTGAAAAATAAGTGCAAGTCAGGAATAGTTGCACATTTTATTGGAAAAGTGGAATTAATGACCTGCAATTTCCATACTTTGCAAAGTCATCCAGTGGGACAGATGGAGACCCTTTTGCTGGCCAGTTTTGGCCCACAGGCCCTATATTTGACTCCCCTGGTTAAGTTTGTTTGAACCAATTTTCTTGGCAATCGAGACATGTCTGTCTCAAGCCACACCGCCAGCTAAAAACAAGATGTACTAGAGAGTCAGTGTAATCTGTAAGCTGTCAGAAACTGGAATATAACACAGAGCCAAACAGTTCATAGAAAAATAAAGGATCATGTGTGATGATGAAGTAAAGTGAAGTAAAGTGAAAAACTACAGTGTTTGGATGTGCTGGGTCCTGGGTCTAGCCGGCCACAGCAGGGATCTGGATTCTCACTTGGCATTAAAGTTTCCTCCTTGTGTTCAAGAAAATGAAAGAAAATAACTAATCAGCACCTCTTCTTCTCTTGTTTGCTGTAGATAACTGAAGTAAACATGTTCAATATATCTACAGTCATTGATAATTAACAGCTTCTGTGAACAGTATTCATGACTGTTTAATGGTCACACCAACAGCTTTAAAGCAGCAATATGTAGCTACTGTCTCACATGTGTGTACATGAGTTCGAATAGTGAGTTGGATATTAAATAGGTTGAATTCATATTTAATATAGGATCTATGGTTGTAGTGAGTTGTTTCAACTAACATTTCTTTGATTGTGGCCATTTTATAATTTATTACTATATTACACTACGTAGCCAGTCAGTCTGATTTTTCCTTTTTATTTTTTAATAAGCATGCCATTGTACGCAGTATTTTCCACAGTGAACACTAAAATGTCAAAAGTTTCATTTGTCATCTTTGAGTGTTTGCCACCACCAGGAAATCACTGTCATCACTATCTGTACTGTTAAAGGAATAGTTCACCCAAAAATGAATATTCAGTCATCATCTACTCACCCTCATTTTGATTGATTGGGTTCAGTTTTTTACTGCTGGAGTTTCACAGGAAAAACAGTGTTGCAGAATCTCCCCAACAATGGAAGTGAAAACAGAAAAACACTAGAGAATAAAAACATAAAACAACCTCAATACTGCTCGTCTGGTGTAATCCAAGTCTCCTGAAGCTTTCCTGTGAAACTCCAGCAGTGATCTTTAAATGGCATGAGGTTAAGCAGATAGAGACTGAGTTTTCATTTTTGGGTGAACTATCCCTGTCACTAAGAGCAAAAATAAGAGAAAAGTAAGAAAATATTCATGCACGAGGCCCATAGTTAAAATCTGGCTTAGTTAGTGTGAGACTATGGAGTCCAGGAGTAAGGTAAGTAACTAATGGTGCTCACACAAACACAATTTTTTTGTTTTTTTACAATTATAATATAAATTGTTATTTATGCCCTTGTCCTTTATTTGGTCCAATAAAAGGGCCAAAAATCATCTAAAACTATTCTTTAATTATTAAAAATGAAGGTCTGCTACAGGTACAGCTGATACAGACAGAATTTTTATAAGCAGCAGTTTAATTCACCAGATCCTCTGCTCAGTCTCTAGTCTTCTGAATCAAACATGCAGACAGTATTTGAGTCCAGTGATAACTGATGTTTATTTCCTCATATGAATGTGGCACAAAACAGATCTGAGATCAGCAGATTGAATCACTCCCTCTCATGTTCAGAGTATAAAAGAATGGCTCACTTGCAAGGGTGGAAGTAACTAATTACAAATACTCAAGTCACTGTAGTTAAGTAGTTTTTTGGGGGTACTTGTATTTTTCTGAGTAGATTTTCAACTCTGTACTTTTACTTGTTTTCATGACACCATGTAATCTACTTAGTTACTTTTAAAATCATAATTCAGTTCTGAGTGCAATTTGAATTAATATCCAAACTATTCATCTGCATTTTTGTTAAATGAAATGAAAACCAGGACATATGGACAAAAGACACTACAGCGGAACAGGTTTGGAGTAAAGATGTTCATGATTAATCATTAATTGATTAATCGTCATCAGGAATTTGAACTTTTATCATAACTGTAC
>JAJHUR010073848.1:0-43117 GCA_027495735.1 Lutjanus campechanus
CAGAGTGATATTCTGAGCATATCATCAGCTGCAGCCACACACAGCATCACGCAGACGCTCAGACCTCCACGTCAAGGCTCGCACGATGTAAAGACATCACATGGTGCTACTGTTAAAGGGCAGGGCATTAAAACCTCCGTACAGACCGATGAGTCATCATCAACACAGCATCTAAAGCACAAACCTGTACTATGCAAGATCCAGTGTACAGCTCCTCCCTCCTCAGTACTGTACAGCTCCTCTGTATCTACATCTGTACCTCTCTGCTCAGTTCATACACACCACCATGTTGTTGTCGGCTCATTCATGATCCCATCTCTCCTCACAGTCTGAGCTGTGAACATATCAGCAATCTGTTTTGTATTCGAGCCATTCCACCCTGTTCTCCTCTCGTCTGGTTAACACGTGTCCTTTGCATCTTTAGAAATGACAGTGGGATTTTTTTTAAATCCTCACCTCTTTTTTTTTCTCTCTTTGTAACAGTGCCTCTCAGGCTGTCTTGGCCAGTCCAGTATACAAAGCTAGCTACCAGGGTTAAATGCTAGCTACCGAAAAAGCCAGTCACTGTCCTCTCAGTTGAGCGACAATATTCTGCTTCGTTGCCCTCAGCTTTTGTGTTTGGGAACAGTTGTTTCTCGCCTTGGCAAGGTAGTAACCATGTAGCTTAAAGCCGACAAGCACCAATGGTACAGTGTTTTAACGACTTCTATGGAAAGTCAAGATATTTTTCATCACACATCACACTACTTAATTATTACAGTGTGTAATAATTAGCCAAACAGGAAAAAAAAGGAATAAGAAAGGTATCTCATCTCTGACCATGTGCTGAAGCTACTGCGTGTCCAAAAGATGTGATTGTACTTGAAACTGGAAAATGCTATGGAGATTCAAGAAAATGTGACAAAACATCTGTTTTCTTAAAGGAGCAATATGCAATAGCGAGTTGGAGCCATAGACTGTTTTAAAAAAGGTTGAATCCCTATTTCATAGTCTATGGGTGAAGTGATTTATTTCCCCCTCCTCCCCAGACTTGAGGAGCCTCAGCCAGGCTACAGGAGCACAAGACGAGCACAACATTGTAATTTGACAATAAAAGTGGCAAAGTCTTTCACTGTAAGTTGATCAGCTGGTTTTAACTGTTAGTTTAACAGTCTGTCAATGTAAAATTAAGCCTGTTATCCTGAAAACACCATGCTCCATTAACATATTGCTCGATTTAACTCTTATAAACATCTACTCTCTCTAAAAGATTAATGATTTCTTCCAACTCAGACACCAAATCATTCAGCAAACATTCGGCATTAATTTGAACTCTAATCAATGTGAAACAGGCAAACAAAAACAGTATTTCAACTTAGCATGTCTCCTGTCTCCTTACTCTCTGATGGCACATCATGGTCGTTTTCTGATAAATTCCAGTAAATGTATTACATATTTCTCCTTTAACAAATCTGACTCAACAGTGAAATGATCTAATCTATCTAATCTATTGCAACAATCAACAGCAAATGAACGGGTGCATCATTTTGGCTTTGCATTTTAATGGCTTCTCCATTCTAATGGTCATCAGATGTACATAGTAGTTATCTCGTAGTCTAGGCTTTTAAAAATAAAAAGTAGTGCGGCGAGCATGTTTAAAAAAAAACAAACAGTGGAAACCTCCTTTTATCAGCAAGAGTAATCTGAGTGTTTGGTTGTTCTGGGGTGTTTGGGGCCCTCTAGTGGACAGAGAGATGATTGTGTGAAGGCCAGTGAATGTTTGTCAGACCTACTGTATTATGACATTCTTGGTGAAAAGGTTAATTATTAAACTTAATCACTGCACTGAATTTAACTCTCCAGTTTCCCAAAGATGACCTGCTGGCTGACATTTATGCTCGTAGGTCATGTGACTTAGTCCGAATCAGATTCATGTGTCTGAACACACAGAGGCATGTTTGAACTGTTTGCATGAGCCTTACCTGTTTTAATGGAACTGTCTGTATTTCTTTTACCTCGGGCTCATGTTGTTTTCTTATGGATTTACCTTCCTTTAAATAAGGACAGGTATTGTGTTGTTGGCAGAAAAATGGAAGAGGTGTTATTATGGCCTCTTTCTTGTTTAAAAAATAAAAGCTTTGTTTGAGAGTAGATATATTACACTGTAAAAATAAAAGTTGAGAAAACTCATACTTTCAAGGCAACTACTTTTACTAGATTTATGAGTTTTAAAATAAGCTAAAAGTTTTGCTGACCTGTAACCCGCAGTTCTGGTCATAGGCTTTGGAGGAGCAATGAAATCACTTTTAAGCCAATTAAATAATTTTTAAATCAATATATAGTGACAAATTATTGATTTCTTTGTAAGTAGCTGTGTAATAAAGCTTACTTATTCACTTGAGTTTACTCAACAATTTTTGAAATATAGTTTTTTTTTAGGGGGGTTCTAAAACTCAAATATCTGAAGAAGAAATTGTAAATTATCTCAACAAAACTATTACTTGGTTTAAAAAAAAAACATGTTTAAAGCAGTTTGAGTTGGGCTCAAACATCTATTGAAGTAAGTTGGCTTGAAAGTTTGAGTTTTTACAGTGCAGGTGGCTACAAAAAGTCAAATCTGTGGCACGTTTTGAAAACCACATTCTTATGAGAGGTTTTTCTTTTCTGGGGGGGGGGTGGGGGGTTAAGATAAGTCTAATAAAGTTACTGTATTTTATATTGATCAGTGCGACTTCTTTTTAGTTACTAAAAGTTTGGAAAATGAAATGGAGAACCTGCTGCAGTGAATACATTTTAAAAGTTAACATTTTTGGCCAAGATTCGTTGTATTCTGCCAGGTGAAAGATTATCAAGTGGAAATGGCAGTGACTAATTTTTAGTATTATCGTGACTTAGTACCTCAAATTACATATTCATAAGTGATCATTCTGTAAATATTGACAAAGCAAATGAAGCGTATTATCGAGCTCACACCTAGTTAGAAGCATATTTATGAACTAACCCATGACATTGTAGTTAAAAAGCAAAAAAAATAAAAAAATAAAAATAAGATAAAAGCTACAAAAGAACAAAAATGGTGGATTTGTCTCGCGGTGCCTGAACAGTATTATTCAGATGGGTAGGGTTGAGTTTGCTTTACATCATACGGGGAGGGCGTTGGGTTATTGAAATGTATTTTTTTGTTGAGAAAACGACACAATTGACTTAATTTAAATGCTTAAGTTATGATACCCAGAATGCCCTTCTCTCCATCTGTAATGATTCTCTAACCTTCCTCTAGTGCTCTGTGTTCACCAGTCTCATGGAAACGTGATCCTTCTCCAGTCATCTGACAATTAAAGGGACAGTTCACCCCAAAATAAAAAAATAAATCCCTTTCCCTGTACAGCTGTTTATTCATCTAGAGTGCTTTGGTGAGTTTTGGAGACATCAGCCATGTAGATGTCTGCTTTCCCTCAAATATAATTACTATTACTTGACTTGTGGTGCTCAAAATGCCAAAAATAGATTTCAAAACTATGTTTTTTCCCGAAATCACAACACAGTTGCAAAAGCGTGCATCTACTCATGGACAATCTTCACGGGTCCAAAACTTTATGCCACTTTAATAGATGTACACACTCACTAACCCCTATCCCTTTAATTTTTTTCTATGTAATGACGCCAACTGTTGATCAGCAAAAACGCAGCATGATTGTTCATCTGACTGGCCAGAGGATTCGGGCTCCTAACAGCTCAAAAGTGATGCGGTTAAAGTTGTATTGACTGCCAGTCTAATTAAGAGTGGTTGTTTCCCCCTGAAATGGGGCGGAGGCATGACGCAGGAGCTCTTGATTGTTATTTACAAGTTAACGTTACTTCACAAGTTGTTCAAATGCAACTTTGTGTCTTACCTAATGTCACATTAACAGCTTTCTTCCCTGTGCCTGGCCATGACACACAATCCATCCTCCCCGCCAGGAAAGTTGGTAAGATGCATCCAGGTTTTCTCTTCGTCCTGTCTTACAGATTGAGACCACATGGCTGATGACAGCTGTGCAGTTCTGCTGCATCTACAGTTGTGGCATGATAAAAATTACTTCCACTGTTTGCCCTTTTGAATTGTAATAACGATTGCTCGTTCGTTGTCGGTTGCTAATGTTAGCATTGCTAATTTATTACCTTTGATTCCCACGATGAGTCTGACCTGACCTCTGCAACTCACACCCAAACAGCCTAGATGGATAAACAGCACTACGGGTAAGAGGAAAAGCATATTTTGAGTTTGGGGTGAACTGTTACTAATAAAATTCTGTTCTGATCATATCCAATGAACTAGCCTGAGTGAAAATAAATGAACCAAACAGTGCACTCTTTACAGGAACGGGTGGAGAATCATCCAGTAATGCCACACAGATCTTTAGACACGGTAAATGCAGGGGCGTCTGCCTTACTGTGCTGCTACTGTTCAAATGCCTGGACGACTACTGACACAGACGACTTGAGGTTGTCTGTAGATTTGCTTTAACACATGTTCCTTTCAACAGTATTTGAACTGAAAGTGAATTTCCTGGACAGAGCAGAAGCTGTATTCTGAAAGTCGAGCTCTTATTTGCTTTTGTTCCTCAGGAGCAGAAGTCTTATTGATGTTTGTGAACACTTGGTTTACAAATGCCTTGAATACTTGATATTTGTCATTAAAAAAACTGAAAAATCAACCCGGCTTGAGTGAATTATTGGAAAGTATTGGTGGGTGGGACAACATTGAAGGCTGAAAGCATCACCAGGAGGGTTCAAAGGGTTTATTTCTTAACAGCTTCATGGCTTTCCTGAAACCAGACTTGTTCTAACACTTCGACACACACTGTCAAGAAAAAATAAAGGACAGCATCAGGTGTTTGCAGAATCAGTTTTCAAACATCTCGGCCGCTCTTTGGAAACAAGAACAGCAGAGATGACAACTGGCAGAAAAGTTAAACATCTTGCCCTCAGTGGCCCTGAAACACTTGGCTTTAGGCCACGTCTGCAGAGTGTCTGCCCTAGACGAAGCTGTAACAGAGCGTGCATCATATAACCAGTTTTAAGGGACGATACAGTTACATTCGACATGAATTGGCCATGTGCAACGCAATACTCCGGATTATCAAAGCACTACATCATACACCACATGATTAATTGGTGACATTTCCAAATAAAAGTTACACAATGAACATTTTCACCCCCAGTGACTGTGTGAGCATTTGCTTGTGATTAGTACTTGTGTTTAACATAAAATGCTGTGAACAGTGAAACTCTGCAGAGTCAGAGCTGTCGTGCCACCAATCAGAAAATAGTGAACTCAGAGTATCAGATGTGTTTGCTGCAGTTGGATAATTCAGATGTCAGTATATTAAAGGGATAGTTCGGACTACTTCAAGTAGGGTTGTGTTGGGCACTTATCCATAGTCAGCGTCTCACCTACAGTAGATGAAGGTTGGCAGCCCCCAGTGTGGCACCAGCATGGAAGCCAAGAAATGAACTGCTGTGGACAGAGTCAGTAACAAAACATATTTAAGCCATTTAAAAAAACAGGTCAGTTTGAGTGTACATTATTATATTTAGACTATTTTTACTGCTTGACTTTGCTGTCAGACAGCCTTTTCTGACAGGAAACTGCAGTTATATGAATCAAATATTGGTCTCCTCAAAGCAACCAAATTCCATCGGCAAAATCAATAATTTTACCTCATAGAACATGGGAGTGTGTCTCAGTCTGTTGTTGCGCGACTTCAGTGCTTTAAAGGGATAGTTTGGATTCACCGAAGTCACACAATAACACAAACAAACGAACAAATTGTGGCAGCAGTAGACCAGCAACTAATGAAGTTACTGAGTTTGCCAACAGAGTTCAGTTGCTTTGGAGAGGAGCAACATTTGACTCATATAACTGCAGTTTCTCCTTAGAAAAGGCTGTCTAACAGCAAAGTAAAGCGGTGAATATATTCTAAATATAGCATACACTTAAACTGATATTGATTTTTTTTTTAGGTGGATCTTTTTTTAAGTGTTTAAAATTCCCTTTGCTGCTGATCCCATCCACACCAGTTCATTACTTAGCTTCCATTCTGGTACTCGTCTCTGCTTCTCCAAGTCAAGAGCGCACTGAGCGGCATCTACTGCAGGTAATACAATGACTATTGTAAAGTACATCATACAACCCCACTTCAAATAATCCGAAGTCTCTCTGTAACTGTTAAACTGTGCCATGATTGTCTAAACTGTCTGATACTATCAATGACAAAAAATTCCTATATAGAAAATTTAAAATAACAGATATTCTGTCTTTATGTTGATTCTGTAACCTTTTCAGAGGTGACAATCCAGTCATTGTCTTCGTTTTAAATGTAGTCAGGAGAAATAATAATGTCATAAAATGTGATTTCACAAATTTCAGTATCCACAAACGGTGGCGGCAAAGGTCATAACGTGGGTAGATTCAAAAGTGCATTTGGGGTCAAATGTTGCCTTTATGTTTATAGTGAGCGGGTCCTGTTAATAGATTTTAAAGACTGGAGCGTACCTAAAGCTAATGCTAACTACTCATTCAGATGGTTTCACCACTCACACTTTGTTTTTCATAAAAACATATATTAAAAACATCAATGGTGTTATCCATATGGAATTAAACACTTTTAATCCCAACACTCAAGTTTAGCTGCATTAAGGCTTTTTTTTCTTTTCTAAATATATATTTGAAAAAAAAAATAACACTGTTTACTAATAAATGTAGGCACCTGTAAAAAAATAAACAATAACTTTAATACTCATTATACAACTCTGACTGACTGAGGTGGCATCACTCGCCTTAACTCTTGGCAAGCTCATCTCCCAATCAACTGTGTCTCTGTGTCTCTATGGTGACCAGCAGCTCATTGGCTGGCTGGTCAGCGAGCGTGTCTGCCTCAGAGGGTCTGATTGGAGGTTTGAGGCAGAGAGCCACTGCCCTCGTAGTCCAGGGTGAGGGGTAGCGGCGACTGAGGCAGCACCTGTAGCACCACCGCCACACTCTGCGGGGTGCTAGTCTGTGAAGTAGGGGGGCTCCCGGTGGTGCTAGCCTGCACCTCGGGCCTCAGTGTCCGCGGGGAGAACGGGAGGTAGCCCTGAGCCTGGAATATGTCCTCCTCATCTTCGAGGTCCAAGCCCAGGCTGGTCTCCTCGCTGTGGCTCCGTGGCTGCAGGCTGTTGTGAGTACGCAGCAGGGCGTCGTGTCTCGTCTCCAGCTCCGTCAGTCCGTTCCCGCTGAACGTCTCTCCTTCGATTTCCTCCAGCTGCGCCCACGTGGCGCTCTGAGAGATAATGGCGTCCCCTCTTGGGCCTGATGATGATGTCATCACCGGTCTGTCTATAAGCCTCTCAGGAAGGTCGTTGACAACAGATTCCAGTTTCCGTTCCAGTGTGGACCTGGGTGTGGGTGGTGCTGTTGGCGTTTTGCTGGGGGCGGGGGTGGTGAGGCGAGCCTCTGTGGCCAGGTCAACCAACTCCTCTCCGCTTCCCTCTTCAAGGCCCCCACCCCCGGCCCCGGAGCCAAGCTCTGGCAGGGTGGAGTCGTCGAGCTTGTGGGTTCGGTTGAATTTGTTTAAAACGTGTCGCAGTGCAAATATATTATCTACATCCTTCTGGAAGTTGGCCCAGTCGTCTGGGCTGGGGCTGTAGTCAGGCCTACATTCATACAGGCTTTCGTTTATGCTATACAGATCCTCCAGTCCCTGCCAGTTCACCTCCTCGTCCGTCAAGTTGGGCAGTTTAACCCTGTCGTCCGTCCCACATGGGCTGTGTGCTGCCAAAAACAAAGACACAGAAGAGTGTGAGGCTCTGGAGGAGAGAGGACAGGGAGACAAACACCATGCAGTCATGCCCAGCCTCCGGATTGCACTAACGCAGCCAGCTCTGTGGGGCCCGAGGCCCAAAGCAACACATTCACACCAACATACACGCTAGAGATGTACCCGTCCACTTTCTTTTGTCAGTTCCGATTCTGATATTGGGTAATGATGATTATTATTACTAATACTAGTAGTAAGGATGCAACGAAATCAAAAACTCACAGTACGACAATACCACAATGGAATGTTTATCACAATATTAAAAAAACAAAGAAAAATTACATTTCTAAGTTTGAAAAAATGTCCTTTACTACACAATAAATCTGGCGCGTACAGCACTCTCTAATCATATAAAATTAGTTTTTCTTTTTAACTTATAACTGCTTCTGCGTTTCTTCTTGAATCAAATAAAATAAAGTAGCCAGCCATGAATCTAAGCGTGTGCATTAATGAATTATATGCACAACTGTAAGACAAAAACAATGTTGGAATGCATTTATAAAATAAAATAATTTACGAAGTAATATCACAATATACGCTGTCACAGTCTTGTACAATATCGAGACAGTTTTTTATTGCGATAGTCGACACATTGTTGCATCCCTAAGTTGTAGTAGTAGCGAGATTAGCTTGTGTAGTTTGTGTAATATAATTTGTGTAATGCTGTCCTTCAACCATTGTGGGGCACTGTAGGATTCCGGCTCGTGACATTCACATATGCAGCTGATAGGCTGAGAGATGGTCCTCATTTGCATAATTTCCCCATGATACATTACTGAGAACTTTTCTGTTTTCTGTTTCAAAACGCAAATTATACTTTTTGTTAGTGTTTGTAATGTGTTTGTTAAATGTGTTGCAACGCTGCATTTTAGAACTTGTTTCCTTTTTAATAACATGCATTTGCAGAGTAGGCATGAATAGCACTAATCAGGTCTAAAGTCACGCTACTTAGCGTAGTATTTAGCAAAAGATAACACATGGCGTTGTGGAATTTAGATTAAAATGCAGATCGGAGACATGAATCCAACACTCAACGAATGCTTTGCGTCAATGTCAGGGCTCTGATACCAATATTAGATCAGATCGGTCACATCTCTATCACAGACACGCACAAATTCTCTCTCTCTCTCTCTTTCTCTCTCTCTCACACACACACACACACACATCAAAGCAGCATGAGATAAACTAGATAAACACAGCACTCACACTAAGCTCAAGCCATGAGTAGTGCAAACACATGCCGCCTTAGAAATTCACATTAGACAGACAGACTGAAAAGAAAAATATTTAATGATCCATCATAAAAGACTAAAACATACTGAGCTGCACAAAAAAAATGTAATGGCACAGTTAATGATAAGCCTGGACTGGGTTGAAATGCAAAATCAGGCAACCTGGAATAAAAGAACTGAACAGCAGAGGAAATAAAAACAAGAAGATGCGCAGGGTAAAGAAAAATAAGAAAGTAAGCTTGCTGCTGAATGGTATATCCCCAGAAAAAAATAAAGGAATTCATAATGCTATCAGAAAAAGAGGCAAATAAAAGAAAAGTTTGGCTCAGTTTGATGTCTGCAAGTAAACAACTGAGAAAAAAGAAGCATCAGTGCCACTTTAGGCTGGCTTTCCTTGTCAGATCAGCTTTCTTGTAACTACTGCAGCTAGAGAATGGAGATGGTTTTGTACGTAGGCTTTAGGGACTCACAGGAAGGAGAGGCTTGGTCTCCTCTTTGACCACTTTCGATGCTGCTGTTGCCTGGTAAGCAGGTGCCAGAAACACAGGTCAAAAGGGCAGAGGTCAGTGGGAGGACAGAGAGGTCACAGCAACTCAAGTGTCCACTCTACCACAAAGTTAATAATGGCCATGAGCAAACTCTATGAGCGGTATCTGGATGTCAGGTTACGCTAATGTGATGATGGCTGTTTATTTGGAGATATGGCTGACATGGCATGGAGGGTGATATTAAAAGAATAGTCAGAATCTTTTTTGGAAACTTGCTTATTCACTCTCCTAGAGTGAGACGAGAAAATGGAGACCACTCTCATGTAGCCAGGAGGCAGTTTAGCATAATGACTGGAAGCAGGGGGAAACAGTTAGCCTGATTCCCCTGCAAAACCACCAACTGTCGTCGTTACTCTACACTTTTTGTAAATTTAAAATGAGATATGGTATGGCTTAGAATATCCTCAAAATACATGGTAAATTGTAAATAAATATTGGCAAATAATTAAATAAGTGGTAATTAAACAAATATTGCTACATAAATAATTGGTAATAAACACTGTTAATAGTTATTTCATTGTAAACAATGCAATTATTAACATGAGAGAGGTATTGATCTTCTCAACTCACTCTCAGCAAGAAAGTGAATATGATCGTTTCCCAAAATGTCAAACTATTCCTTTAAGTTTTCATGTGGAATGTGATGCATGAGGGGGATTATACAGTGTCATGCATTGTCATTCACGTGCACTTGATGCTTAGGTGGGTCTCCAGTAGAAGCACATATTCAGCACCTCCCTACTGTACACGACTTCTCAATTCTTGTTTAGCCATGCTATTGTAAGAATAGCTCCGAAGGTTCAACTTTGAGTTTATATTTTATTCAAAAACTGCTGTAAATGTTGCACTCTCAAGCAAAAGGTGTGAAAATATGCGGCAGAGATCGTCTGACCTGCTGGTTATGTGTTTAAATAGCTGCAGACTGATGTTGCACAGCAGATACAAGTGAAGACAGATGGTGTGCACAGAGGTGACAACAAATGAAGCTGCTTTAATGAGACAAAAAAAAAATCATCTGTTATGATTGGTTAGCGTGTCCCCTCCCAGCATGCAGCCACAGATTAAGCGCCAGCACTCCATGGATGGATGTATTAGTGGGAATGAGGCAAGTTCGGCCCATGCAGGTGTTAAAGAAAAAAGCCACTGAAGAGAAACAAAAATTTGTGGATACCTGTGTGGCTCATAGCTTCCTCCATCTTTACCTCCTGATCGGAAAAATAAAAGCAATCGATTGTTAATGTTTTGATTCAAGGAGATACGGGGGAGGGAGAAAAATAGATCATTCACACTGAAGGTTTCTTCATGCACAGCTGCTACTCCCTATGGAGAAATGCGATTATTGGATGATCAGAATGAGGAGGAAAGAAAGGTTTGAAAGGTCATGTGATCGGGCTGGATGGAGAGATGATCAGAATTGAGTGGTTTTATGTGTAGAGTTCAACGGGGTTTCCCCTTCAAGGCAAAAACACACAAGGTTATCCAGTCAGGTGATAATGACGGTTAAGTCACACTCCATAAATAGATTCAAGAAACTGCTAAATCCATTTCACCACACCAGTTAAACTTTAATAATCTATTCCTCCAACAAAAACATCACTTGATGTAACCACAACAGCAATTTGATTGGTCCAGGGCACTGGCATCCAACCCGAGCGAGGGCAGCCAGTACAAGTAAGAGATTTTCGGCTGCTATGTGACATGAGTTGGCACGGTTCTGACAAGTCCAGCATGCCAGCGCTGAAACACAATCAGTTTTCTCAGAGCAGCTTGGCCGCCCCAGTGCTCCACTCTCCAGCTGGTAATTACAGACATTAAGTTTTTATCCTCAGGACATAAACAAGGCAGCCAGTTCATGCCACACACGAACCTCGCAGGCTTTGGTCATCACAGCGGCATTACTTATTATTAACCACCTCCATCGCTGGGATGTCTGCTCTGTAAGGGTGCTTGGACCATGTGGCGGTAGTAAAAAACATATTGTGGCTGATTATAGCCGTGATGCATGACAGGCTCAAATAAAATGACAGCCTCAATTGCTGTGATGACAGCATCTTCCAAATAATATCTCTAACACTCAGTGAGTCACAAAGGGGATAATGGCCAGGACATACAGCTGTAACATGGCCTTATTTTTACTGTAAAACAAGTTAGAACTCAGTATATGTGAGGAGTTTAAGGTCCTGGACTGAGAAAGAGATTACAGTGTGTGTGTGTGCGCATGTGTCATCATAAAGAAAACTTTGAACAAACATCAACACAGGAAACAAGACAAAACTCATTGATGATTTCTCGACCTCCACCTGAAATTTCAGTACAGGTCACTGAGTGGATTGTCCCCAAACACATGCAACATGCAGATATGTGCAAACACACATACACACCAGTCAGACTGAAACAGATTCTAAACAGCAGAAAACTAGATTGAAGAAGAACAGATCGTTGCAATGGGTGCAGTTTTGATCACAGATTCTGGAAAAGCAATGATATCAGTTTTAAATTAACACAATCATTTTTAAATCAATATTTTGGGTCAAAATATTGATTATATTATTGTA
This sequence comes from Lutjanus campechanus, assembly GCA_027495735.1. NCBI lineage: Eukaryota > Metazoa > Chordata > Actinopteri > Lutjaniformes > Lutjanidae > Lutjanus > Lutjanus campechanus. The sequence goes on from JAJHUR010073848.1 coordinate 12,156, forward strand.
AAATAAACCCCTTCAGGGTCTGTGTTTATTTTGCAATAGTGACCCACTCACTGGACATAATCCCTTACACAGTCACTCATATTACTATCTCAGCATTGTGTTCTTTTAACTCAAACTAATTCAGACTTAATTGTCCGTTTACTTCGCTCAATTTCTTCTGTATATAAAATCTGTTTCAGTCATTGTAGACATCACAACTACTGCTAATCCCAGTTTAACAGTCCATACGTCCAAAGACTTTAGGTAAGTAGGAACAATAGTCAGGCTGAAAATTTTTGAGAATTTTTACCTGCTTCCAAGCCTTTTGGGCGAGGGTTACACTGCTTGTAACCTTGACAACTCCTCATCTCCATCAGCTGAGCATGGAGAGAGTTCAGTACCTCCCGATCCACTGCGTACACTGCATTGGTCAGCTGCACGGGTAAAACAAACAGAAAATGAACAATCAGATGACAATCAGCTGGTTTGGTGCAGTGTTTCCCAAACTTTTTACACTCCCATACTCCATCAGATGTTCAACATCCAGCTTCAGAGCCCCCTCACCCACTCTTATATGATTTATCAAGTTTGTAAGCCCCTTCCACACATAAAAACATATACAGCCTGCACATAAAATCTTCTTTAAACCATGAAATGCTCAGCGCAAGTTAATGAGAGGGATGTACTTGAGAGGACACACATGACTCCAGGGATTTTAGTGTCATGATATGTCCTTCTCCCACAAAATTACTAGTTTTATAATGCAGGGATCAATGAAAACAGTATGAGAGATACAGACAGGACAGCTGAATGAATGTAGACAGATGTTCACTCACCTGGTAGGGGTCACTGTTGAGGTCAAAGTACTCCAGGAAGCCCGTGGAGAACTCGCAGAACAGCGTGTTGTGTGTCTCGTTGATGGTTCTCAGGCACCAGTAGGTGTTGTTGTTGGAGCTGGTGCAGGCACAGAATCCACCCACTAGACAGCAATTAAGATTCATCATCGTCAATTCTATTGCAGCTGCTAACAAATATCTTGAAAGGACCTTTTGGAATATTTGAAGCGTGGTTATATGAGGTACTAATGAAAAGCTAAGCAATGTACTGCTGTGGATCAATAGCAAAATGTATTTTAGCCACTTAAAAACGGTCTACCTAAAAAACACAACAGGAATTTAAGTGTATACTATATTTAGAATATTTTCACTGCTTTATTTTGTTGTCAGCCAGCCTTTTCTAACAAGAAACCGCCATATCACTCCTTCCAAACCAACCAATCTCCAGAGGCAAAATCAGTCATTTTACCTTGCAGAACACAGGAGTTGCTAGTCTACTGCTGCCTCTATCTGTTGGTTAGTTTGTGTTATTGTGTGACTTCGGTGAATATGAACTAACCTATTAAAACCACCAACATTACAAAATAACGGTTCAAGGCAGCAGTGGACCAGCCACTCCCGTGTTCTTTGAGGTAAAATTAAAGATTTTCCCAATGAAGTCTGGTTGCTTTGGACAGAATGATATTTGGCTGATACAAAGGTGGTTTTCCATTGCTTAGCTTCCATGCCAGTGCTCCTGCTGTACATCCAAATTGGGGGCATGTTGACCAACACCTACTGTAGGTAATACACTGACTGTAGATACGTAGAACACTATTTAAAAATGAGCTATCCCTTTAATAGGCATTACAAATAAGGTCACTGAGATCATTATACGCACACGTCCAGAGGGGAGCGGTCTGCCAATGGTCATTGTTATGTGTGAAACACGTGAGGCCGGGCAGGCTGCAGTCGTCGCCCTTCCTCTGCCGCTTCTTCTCCTTCCTCTCCTTCTTCCTCCTACGGATCTCGTTGTACAACTGGGCCCTTCCGTCTATTTCTTGCGCAGCCTCCCTGTCGGATGAAAACGTGAAAGAATTACAAAACGACGAGATGCGGAGATGACATCAGCCCCTGCCCTCTCTAATGCCAGTAACCACAGCGGTGGAAGATGTGGAGGGGGACTTCCAGAAGGCACCAACGTTGCCAGGATGTGACAGTCTGTTTACTTTCATGTTTAAGCTCTCGCTATGTCCAATTTTCTCGGGGATGACATTCTAGTCACTGTCCCCCCTCTCTCTTCCTCCCGGCATGAACACAGAACAGGCACTGCAAAAAACCAGCTGCTTTGTATTGGCACAATCTGTTCCCAATGTTTCCTGGTGCAAGTTGATCACTGTGTTTGAGGGATTGACTGATTTCCCCCCTTCTGTTGAGTCATTCTATCTTTCCATGCTACTCAATCACTTCCAGACACACATAAAATAGGTCCCTGGCTGTACATCTGCTTTGTCATTTAAGCTCAATCGAGGGACCAAACACTGAATGAAAATGTCTACATAACATGCTTCCATTAGAAACATCACCATACACACACAAAACACACACATGCTGATCTCATGGGAGCTACAAAGTCATCTAAATGAAGGTTTAGACCTGACATGCAGTGACCATGCAGATATTCAGCAACAATGACAGTCAAACAACACCATAAGATACACTGTTTTCTTATATAAGTTGTAAGTCATGGTCAGTATCAATTAAAAAGGAAAGGGGTGACACTAAATGGGGTAAACCCACGATTAAAGGGGAAGAGAAACTCACTTAAATGGATGGAGTTGATCTTTCCTGTTCTTCAATCTCTCTGCCTTGTTTCTGTCTCCTTTGCTATAATAGCTGGTTTTATAAACAGAGAAAGAGACTAAGGACCAGGCAGAACACTTTTTTTTTTTTTTAGGCGTGGACTCCAGAAGGGTTTTCCAACAGGCCTTAAACAAATTAAACATGAAAGAGAGACATGTATTTGGTGGGAAGATTTAAATAACTAACCTCTTTGCACAGTCACACTCATCTGGTCGCGTCCTCTTCAGATGCCCTCTGACTTCCCGGAGGTTTTTGATTTTGTCTTGAAGTGCTTCAATCTGGAACATAAAATAAATACTGTCAGCTATCTTTTATCTATTATGACAAATTGTTACTGACAAAATGAGTAATCTGGAAAGTGGGAGGCTTATGGTTCTTCATACACTCACCTCCTGGTCCACATAGCTCTTATGGTCTTTCCAGGCTCTGGAGGATTGGTAGATTTCTCTTTCACAATGAACACTGTCATTCATTAAGATAAAACACCTGAAACAGATGAAAACACCTGTCATACAACACTCTTGAGTGAGGTCATTATTTAGATGAAACTTTAAGGGAGGCTGCCTTCTTACTTGTGTGTAACTTTCACAGAGTGTGGGTATCCAACGGCATTGGTATCATCTGCCAACATTTCCTCTGAACCGTCATCTGAGGCCAGATCAAACTCTGGGTCCTCTGGGCTGAAGTGGCGCTTCGAGATCACACGGCGACGGACAGCTGACTGATCGTCTGCTTGAAGATCGATGTCATATATCTGACCTTCAAACTCCACAGACAGAGACCTGGCTGGCCGAGTGTGGACAAAACGTGGCCGATAACCTATGAAAAAAAAAGACAATTAAATTTAGTACATTTAGTCTACTTATTTGAAAAAAAATCAATATCAGTTTAAGTACACTCTATGTTTAGAATATTTTCTCTGCTTTACTCTCCCCTCCGACAGCCTTTTCCAATGGGAAACTGCTGTAAAAGCAAAAGCAAAATATTGCTCTCTCCAAACCAACCAAACTCCATAGGCCAAATCAGTAATTTTATGTCGCAGAACACAGGAGTTGTTGGTCTACCACTGCCTCCATCTGTTTGTTTGTGTTATTGTGTGACTTTAGTGATGTCAAATTATCCTTTTAAAACACTGAAGTCACACAATACTACAAACTAATGTAGCTAAAATACCATTTGTTGCTGACACTGTCCACAGCAGTTCACTGATTAGCTTCTAGGGTGATATTACTCTCTGCTTCTCCAACTGGGGTTGTCCCAACCACCACCTACTGTAGCTAATAAACTGACTATTGCTAAGTAGCTCATACAACCCCACATCAAATCATCAGAACTATCCCTTTAAAGGATCAAAGTTTATGCTTCATTTGCACCTTTTCTAAAGAACACTAGAGGGCGTCAAACCACTCAAAACAACAATCTCAACAGCGCGCGCACACACACACACACACACACACACACACACACACACAAGACAACATCCACAGAACAAATTGCAGGACTTGTTGCAGGATGTTTGTTTTTTTTTGTGCATCTGTCTCCCTTTAGAGCAGAAATAATCCATTACAGGAAATCGAGCCCTGAGCCTTTGCAGACGTCTTTTTCTCCAACTGGTATTGAGAGACAGGCATCAATACGATGTTATGAGTAAAGAGAGCTGCATGTTAACTGAAGCAGTGTGCCTTATGCCAGCTCCCCTGCTGTTGAACTAAAATAGCCACAGTAACCCAACACACGTGTGTATCCAATCCTCAATCACTTCAAATGACTTTATATTTTTATTCAAACAGGTCCTTGTGTACTCACGCTGGCCAGATGAGAGCTGTCGGTGGGAGCGGCGGTCGGCTCTGGAGGGTTTGAGGGCAGCATCCCCACAGTCACAGCCCCTCTCTCTGTTGTCGTAATTGCTGCGGGGCTTCAGGCTGCGGGCCCTCTTCCTGGAGCCTTCTTTCGACCCACCTTTACACTTCTGTATCCTCCACTTGCCAGTGATCTCCTCCACACAATGCCATTTCTGTCAATTAAAGCAGAAAAAGCTGAAATAAACAGGGAGAAATAATATTCCTTCATGTACTTTTTAAAGTTGTCTCTCTCCTAACTTAATTTGTATGTCTCAGTTTCTAGAAATTAGAGCAAACCAAAGTGTCCTTGATCTGTACTTCTTTTAGAAATTTCCACATGTTGCTTTAGCAATGAACAGATTTTCTGACATAGTTAATAAGCGTTGTAGATGTTAAGAATATGAAGAACTTAATCTCAGACAAAGCCTCTGTTTTGCTGCGGTTGTAGAAACTCCTTGCTTGTGACATATATCGGGCAGATCTCAGCCTGTGGGAAAGAATGGCATCCAAAAGCAGCAGGAAAGATAAACCAAAACGACCACATGAGATGAATCTGGCCTGTCTGGTGTCTAGAAAATAAAGTGGAAACCCCTATCACCCTCACAGTGGGTACGCCTGTGCCAAGTGCGTCACCAATGTAATTGTGTAAATACATATCCACGCACTTGTCTACATCCTCTGAGTCTTTCACAACTTCTATTCCCAGTAGGAAAAGAAAGCTGAGGCTAATTTCTAAGTGGTACCACTGGTGAGGTCTCATATAAATGGAAGAGACACATCTGCAGAGCGCAGCGCAGATGATCAGTGGTGAGTGTGGGAACGAGGGTCCAAACAAAGGGCCATAAGGCAGATCAGGTTTCTGTTGGAAGGCTCATACAGTGACGAAGAGCTTACGGGCCCAACAGAGCTGTTATATCAGCATTAGACAAGACGCGAGGGAGAGAAAGAGAGATGTATTGTCACTTAGGGATGTAAATGATCTGTCTTTCTTTATCCTTCTCCCTCACCCTCCCTCCTGTGAGTGCTTTTAAGGCACGACCGTACCACTGCAGCAGCAGCAGGATAGCAGAGATGGATGAGAAACTGACAAGGAGGAGTGGACCCAACATACCGCAAGTCACTCACACTGTCATGTACCCCCAGAAACACACAGTAACAGAGGTTTCTCTCTGTCCCTGGTGAGTAAATCTGGTGTACCCACAACAAACCCATACTGTTATCACACGATCGATTCCAAAGGACCGCAGCAGCTCTGTGACAAAAACACAACAGAGGCTGCGCTCTGAGAAAAAAACATCAGCTCTGTCTGAGCAAACATCGTGTGGTCATATTCACAAGGCAGTAACTTTTAAAGGCTTCTCAAAAACAAAAATTCTCTCATTCTGACCTAAATGGGGTTCAAGGCTGAGGTTTAATGTCCCTGTTGAAGATCCCTTTAAATATTTCAGTACAATGCTTCAATTTGAGCCAAGGGTTGGTTTTTTTTCTGTGACTGGGAGGTGAGTTGGCAGTTGAAGGCATAAAATATACTGAGGCTGGCTGCACAAAACACCTCAAGCTAACATTTTCCTTAAAGTCTGAGTTAAGGTTTCCTTAAAATAAAATTGGTGGCAAAAAATTATAAAGTTTTCTCCTTAAGGTTTCTTTAAGGTACTTTAAAGTCCTTTTTTGACCAGAACTGACAAGTTGTCATAATTTTTGAACCTCTTTGAATGGAGGAAATAACAGGTGTAGCAAGTGCCAATGCAAGCAAACAACTCTTTTACTGCTGTAAAATCTCTTTTGATGCAGTAAATGCCTTGAGGTGTTTCTTTTAACTAAGGACACCTTTAGTAATTCTGTGCAACGTCTTACCTACATCTCCTAGCAAAGCAGAAATTTAGCTCATACTTAAAGAGAAAAAATAAAGTATTCTGGGCAAGCGACCACTGATCCTGATATTGATCTAGCCTCTTTATTAAGCTTTTCCTGTGGGCATGTAAACAACAGAAGAAGAAGAGTTGGAATAAAAGAGATTAGACCAAAATTAAGTGGAGAGATAAAGCACTTGCTGCTGTGTCTAAGTACCATTTCCTCTGTAATTCCTTAAGAAACACTCCACTGGCTCTCAGACTGCTCACTGGGAGGTCATGTTAAATCATGCCAGACGGGCCATTTATGACCAAATCTTATCCTCCATGCTACGCAGCTCCATATTATGACGTGTATACTGTAAATGATTCCATGTCTACACTTCTTTTGTGCACTGTTACAGGTGCACACACATACTACACTCACAGTCTCTCATACATTCACATGACACGCACTGCGCTGAGCTCAACTAGAATTTGCTCCATTGCTGTCTTTAATAACTGATTGCTGCATACACACATTTATGTGACCATAAAGTGGATCTGGATTGCATTAGTCAGCCCCTCAGAAACTCTGCCCGTCATTTAACGCTACCTGAAACTTGTAACAATTTGTATTGTTCTGCTCTGTGTGCTCCAAGGCCACATACTGTAGTACTTGGCTGTTGGTCTGCCGGAGAATTAATGGGCACACATGAAAGGGGAAGTACCAACAAATGAATGCACCGCAAAACAGCTCAAAAGGGGCCAGTTATGAACCAACTGATGTGCTGTAAATGACTATTTCACTTGCGGCTCTGTGGAATAGTTCAAGAGACGGCGTGGAGGTCACTACGAGAGCAGAACTCATTATGGTAAGAAGAAAAGTTTCCTTAGTGGATATCAGGGGAACTAATTTCTGCTCACAAAGGTTTGCAGCGTGCACATGGGTGTGTTTGTTTTACCTGTCCAGGCTGTTCGCAGGGTGTCTGGAATTCGGCCTGCTGGCAAGTCTCTTTGACCTTCTTGTACTTGGGAAGGCTGTTGGTGTGCTGAGTGTTCACTGAGTCATCCTTCTTTCTCAGGATCTTTCTGCACAACACACAAACAGAATTAAGAGGAAATCAGCATCAACAAAAAGGACTTATTCAAGGAGTTACTATACTATATTACTACAATCCGAAGGATTTGATGATGGGTTGTATGAGGTATGTATTGACAGTCAGTGTATTGGCTTCAGTTGTGATGCCTTGTCATGGAGCTACTAGTCTACTGCTGTCTGTTTGTTTGAGTTATTGTTTGACTTTGGTGAATCCAAACTATCCTTTTGAACCACCAATGTCACACAAGAACACAAACAAACTAACAGATCAAGGCAGCAGTACACCAGCAAGTCACGTGTTCTGTGAGGTAAAATTCATGATTTCGCCAGTGGACTTTGGTTGGTTTGGAGAGCAATTCGGCTACAATGTATAACAGCCGTTTCCCATCAGAAAATGCTGTTCGCCAGCAAAAAAGCAGTGGAAATATTCTAAATATAATGTAAACTTTAAGATAACATTGATTTTATTAAGTAGACCTTTTTAAAGGAGCTAAAATACCTTTTGTTGTTGATCTTATCCGTGGCAGTTCATTCCTTAGCTTTCATTCTGGTGCTTCTTTTAACTAGGGACATGCCGATCTACCGTAGCTAAGACACTGACTAAAGATAAGTACCTCATACAACCCCACATCAAATAAGCCGAACTATCCCTTTAAGATACTACCAAATGTAAGCAAACCGAATTAAGGTTTTATTCACTTTAAGAGTTTCCTGTTTTTAACTTTCCTTCGTGGCCAGGCCTGTGCTGCTCATGGTCAGGGCCAGTGAATGGATAAGTTATGTAGCGTCTGTGTTGTGCCAGAGGGTCTGGGCATGGAGCTCAGCTCAGCCTCACACCAGCGCTCAGCTCCAGGCCAAGCTGTTTGACCTTGGCTTGGCATCACGTTCGACTACCCAGCCTTCTTCTCCTCTGCTACCACCGCAAGGCCTGGCTGAGTGTCTGCGACGGCCATGCCAACCCCACCACCCCATCCCTTGCTCTATCCTTAACTCTCTGCCAACATGGTCTGGCTGGTCACGACACACAGACAGAATGACGGCGACGACGCAGCACAGAACAACCTGTCCCCTTTAAGAGTAGCGCCGTTGTTGTGCTGTTTCAACCCGTCCCGTACCAGGGGGAAAACAGCCAATGTTCACACACTGGCTTGGCTGGAGTCTGTAGCCTTTAGCCAAGGGTGATTAAAGAGCTAACAGTTGTTGTCGATGTCACTCCCTGATGGCTGCATTAGGTAGATGATTGGATTTGGAAACAACGTAGTCAGTTCCAGCTGTCTGTCAGCATTCGACATGCTCAGTGGTACAGTACTGTAAGGTCATGTGAGGAGAGCGAATCACATGAGAACTGTACAAAAAACATTAGCTACTGTGTGTGTGCTGTTACATCTGTGCCCAAGTAACAGAGTGAAAGGTCTACGGAGGCTAATCTCAGCAAGCGCACATGCAGACAGCCTTTCTAAACAGTGTGGATTAATGGAGGAATGGATTAAAAGAGCTAAAGCCCCTACAGGTCAGAGGTCACACTCTTTTCATTTTATACACAGCGGCCCACAGACTGGCTGGGTCTTCTGTCACACATACATACGCCAGCAGGAGACTGATCTGCATGCGCGGCAGCAGAGCTAACTACTGCTTCTTTTATACTCTTGGATACGTGTCTGCAGATGTTGACGCACTTGCTGGCAAATGAGCAAATTAGTGGAAAAGGAGATGAGAGGGCCAAGCCAACGATTTGGCAAAAAATAGGGATTGTGAGGAAATGATAGTGGGAGAAAAACAGCAGCTGTATGGGAGAACATGACATACTGTAATATACAGTATCATTACACATGCTGCCAGCACAATCTGGCCTCAAGCAGCGGTACTCTTCTCTCCCACTTTGTTTTCCTGCCACTGCCCCAAGTCTTTCCTTTCTTATTTACTTAAAGAGAAATATGTAAAATATTTACTGTAATAAATCAAAAAATGACCATGATATGTCATCAGAGATGAAGGAAATATGCTAAGTTGAAATAATTGCTTCTCTGACCACAACAACACAGCTGCAGTATTCTCTTTTGAAATTTCTATACCAGCGCATAACTTGTGTTACTGTCACGTTAATTAGAGTTAAAATTAATGCAAATGAGTTGCTGTCTGTTAATGAATGGTAAGAAATCATTCACAATCTTTAAGAGGGACTAGATGTTTCTAGCCATTAAATTGAGCAACATGCAAATGGCGTTACATACAATAAAACAGGCAGTCACTGAACTTAAACTCCAGAGTGTATCTTTAATATACCGTTTGTAGCTTCAGCTCACTATTTGGACTGCAGTATTCATTTCTCAATGTTTGAATTGTTACATATTGCTCCCTTAAAGTGATAGTTTGGATTATTTAATGTGGGGTTGTATGAGATACTCATTGATAGTGTATTACCTAAAGTAGATTCATGTCAGCATGCCTCCAGTTTGGAGAAGCAGAGAGGAGTGCAAACGCAAAAGTTAAGTAATGTACTGCTGTGTACAGGGTCAGCAACAAAAGGTATTTTAACCACTTAAAAGAAGGTCCTCCAAAAAGTCAATATGAATAATAAAACCCCACATTCAATAATCTGAACTATCCCTTTAATTTTAACCTTTTTTTTACCCAGCCATCTGTGTCACGCGACGACAAGCTTGATGGGATTATTTCTCTCCAAGTTGTCAGGTTTCTGTCAGTGTACCCCTGGCATTACCACAGCTTAACATGTTAGGTGAACAAAAGCCAGCTGTCAGATTGGAGGTATCATTTTCTGTCACATATATCTGGCAGCAGAGGAGAGGTTAAATAAAGACCTGACAGGGTTTGGGAGGGAGCATGTGCTGTATGCAATCGCGTGCGCTACAAAGAAAGAGTCTTGGGGAAAACAGTCAAGCGTTGGCTATAGTGCGGCTGCTGCATTCCTCACTGGGGGAGCTGGTGACATGTCCTGTGAGTGGGTTGAGTGTGAGCCCTGTAGCCATTCCTCAGGTAACATCATCCCAAGCCTGGCTAGCCTTTGTTTATTTTGCACGTCTGGCTCTACTGTGTTACTGAAATGTATCTTCCGTCTGTCTCCGCCAGTACAGGAACAGCAGGCGAAGTCAGGTTTAGGCCCCCGATCGTGTGCTCAATATATACAAGGCCCCCTCAGAAGACAAAGACTCTGCTTGTTTTTCTTGTAAGTGATCAAATGACCTGGTTACACATGTGTCAGCGCCTCTTGCGTGAACCGTCATAATTTGCCAGCCGCTTATAGCTTTACCAAACAACTTTGAGTATTTCGACCTCCTCCACCGCCACCATCGCCTTCCAAGCCGACTGTGGTCAGGAAATGTCTGTCAGATAACAAATAAGTGGGAAAAGCGGCTGTGTTGCTGGAAGAGGGAACGTGCACTGAGCCTTGCACATTTTGGGTTCACTGAAATGTTTTGTCAGGTTTGTGTGACACACAATGCTCTGCAGTGACACGGATGTGTCTGTGGTGTGGAAAGGGAATAAAGAACCCCAGCTTACCCTCGCTCCACCAGGAATGTGTCCCTCCAGACTTTGGGTTTCCGGTTGGGTTTGAATCTGGGAAAACAAAAAGCACAAAGTTTACAGAATTCATATGGCCTATGCACTGGCCATTAGCTACAGCATGTCAGGTATGCAGCCAGCCAACATCATGATGATCATAGCAAGCTCAAGGTCTTGTGGGTTCAAGGGAATGGTGTGAATGCTCCTTCAGCATTTAATAAATTATCCCCGTTCTTCCTGTTGCTCTGGAAAAGTTTTTCAATGTGACTGTTGTTTTTTTCCTTTAAGATGTAGATACAGATATAGACAGACAGCTATGTTAACAATAAAACTGTTTGTGCTTTGTAAAGGACAAAGATTTTGTTGTCATACTGGACACTGTTTGTACAGTGGATTTTGCTGTGGAAACAAATGATTCAACTTGCAAACAAATTCAAACTTCATAAGAAGAACCTCAGTGAATCTCCGCCAAAGTCGCCCAGCCAAGGAAAATCCACCAAATTGCCCTGAACCCACTTTGTGCTCAGCTGGAGCAAAAGCAATTATTTTGGCTATGGAAATCCGCATTTGCTCAATAAGGGCAAACGAAACAGGACTATTGCACATATCATGCACACTGTGCAATTACTGTACATAATATCCATTACAGCATGGCATGACATGATGGATCCATATACAGACCTATTGCCAGTCCTCTCCTGTTCCAGCAGCTTAAGGATGGACTTTCCATCCATGTCTGGAGGGGTGTCCAGCCCAGCAATGTGGAGGATCGTGGGAGCTAGGTCAATGTTCAGCACCAGATGAGGGTTTCTGAGGAAGTAAATACACATAGTGTTTATTTAATCTTCTGAAATAATTATAGTGATGTTAAATACAGGGTTCCTGCAGGTTTTTTAGGTTAAAAAAGATTTAAGACTTTTTTAAAGACCGTTATGAATGTGTTTTAGTAATGTCATAACTGGGGAACATGGTTTGAAACATCTCACCTATGCCTTCACTGCTTTTTATGACTGATCTTTAACTAACGGAAACAATTTTAACTTATTACTTTTAGAAGTATGTATTTTTTGATGAGAAGAGATGCCATGTTAGCCCACACACCACATTGTGGCATACTTGCAGGGTGTGCTCCATTAATTCTGACCACGCTGCACAGTTTGCATTAGTGGGTATTGGTTCCATGTTGGTTTGTTATGTTTTGAAGTTGTTGCAGCATGATCAATACAAATTATGATTTTCTCCAAAAACACATTTACAAGTGAGACTGAAGTTAATGCAACTTTATAAAAGCAACATGAGCTTCATAATCCAATCAATTTTGATTTTAGACTTTTTAAGAACCCACTCTGTAATAATACCAAGGAACCGGAAGAAACAAAGATAAAGCTTCAGACTCTGAGAGAAAGAACATCAAGATACACACAGTCCAGTTAACTTTTAACCTTTCACAATTTGGAGACAGTGTCATTTGTAAGCTAAGAAACTCTGATAATGATTTGAGTTGCTGCTTGAACTTACACTGCCCCTGGCTCTACATTGGGTCCTCTCAGGAAGAATGGCACACGGATGTCAAAGTCATATGGCATTGACTTGCCCTTGACCAATCCAAACTGACCAATGTGGTAGCCGTGGTCTGCTGTGTAGATGATGTAAGTGTTGTCCAGCTCTCCAGTTTCTTCTAGCATGTCAAAAACCTGGGAAGTAAAAAGAGCGACAGTGAGAGGATGGTACTTTCGTCAAACTTGCGGTCATTATTTACTTTGTTTATTTACTTGTATACTTTGCCATTACTGTAATTATGTGTCTAATTAGAGGCAAGGACAGGAGAGGAGACATCAGTTTATCCAGCTCCTGGATACTGTTCTCTCTCTTTATCTTTTGCCTCTTTTCCAGTTCAGCCAATGCAACGTCTACTTCCTCTCTTTAAAACAAACAAACAAAAAAACCCTGCAGCACTGAAGGACTGATTTTGATGTTGATGATAGATCGTGAGTGGACAACCCAGATATTAAAATCCCCCCCAAAAAGTCCATCAATAATTACATTTACCTTTTGCACTGAGTCGTCCACAGACATGAGTGTCTGCAGCCTCTTCCGATGGAGGAAGTTTGTGAACTCCATGTGGATGGGTCTCATCGGGCCAGTGTACTGCATGATCCAGTGTTTGTCCATATTTGGGGCATAGTTGTAGCTGGGGGTGCTGGGAGGGCACAAAGGAGGAAAGAGGAGACAGATGTGAAAAAACTGTGTATTTAGGACTGATATACATGTATACTGTGTGCCTGATGAAGTTGCACAGAAGTAAGAAAATCTCTGGACTTCTGTCTAGATGTGAGTTATCAGAGCACGTAACAGCTATGAAGACACAATTTACAACGCCAAAAAACACCTGTCTGCTACTTTTCACAAACTACTGCTCAGTAACAGGTGCCACAGTTGTCTGCTGTGTTTGACACGCATCAATAGCTGCTCTGTTTGTTGAAGGAAACATCTTAATAGTCAGCAGCCAGGCACCTTAGCTGTTTTTCCACACCTCTCTCCGACCATCTCTCCCCTCACACAGAGACGAGAGTCTCCCCGCTCCACTGCGCTCTTGGCACGGACAAGTCATTTGAGGGTTGGCACATGCTTAAGAAAATAATAGGCCCCAAAGTCAAGTTTGCAACAACTTCTGGACCAAAAACTCAATAAGTCATGGTCATTTGAAATGGGGGAATAACAAACGTGGATAAAGAGCATGAGGGAGGGAGAAGCTGTCTTGTTTGTGGACTTGTAGCTATAGAGAGGAGCTGTTCACCTGTCTGCAGGATTAGCTATAAAGCAAAGGTAGGAGATATGTAGTAGACTCATGTATGATGTTGACTTTTCTACAGTTAAGTAGAGTTTGAGTATTTACAGATGAAGCGCTCATCTTAAGTCAAGCATCTGAACTGTGGATAAAACTTTTATTTACTACAAAGTGTTCACAATACAAGACCCCCATTATTATTAAATTATGAATCAGAAAATGTTTTCTTAAAAAGTATCTTAACATGGCTCCTATCAGCTAAAAGCACACATGAAACACTAAAATAAAGCAGATACCTGAAAGTACAAACGGTGGCAGTGTTTACCTGCATTCAGTTTTGTAGTCTGCATTGTTGGAATGTTTAATTCTGCTTTTTCTATAACTAATTTGCTCCTATACACGAACTATAAATGAACAGCTTCTACCCCTGACCAAGCAGCCGCTGGACAAAGTATCAAGACTTGGATACTTAATGAAGAGCTGCTATGGGAGCTGCTTTGCTCTGACTGAGTGAGCTGCCTTCTGCCCTCCTCTCCTCAGGCCTGCTTTGTGAGAAGGGTGAACTCTTCACCCACCTAGCCAGGCGGTCTAATAAGCACCACAAAGGGACCTGTCTCTGGGCAATGGGCCACCAAGGTATGGGGCCCTGGGCACCAAGGAACCAGGAATGCAGAGGTCAGTGGAACGAAGCCAGCCCATAGGAAGAGGTCACACCTGCCACCTGTCGCACATAGGTCGTGTTTTTGTGGTATTAGCCGTGGATTACAGCAGCACAGAGCCCGCTGTTCACCCCAGAATGCCTCCTGACCTTACAAAACTTAACATAGACACATCCCACATGAGGATTACTGACATTCCCTACAGCAATGTGTTGAGCGACAACCAGAATAACTTCCATTCACCCCCCTGCTACAGAGAAACATGCCATTGAGAAACCACAGCACATCTATGATGTTTAAAATAAGTCAGCAGTTTGGCTCTCATCTAAGAGACAGGGTAAAAACACCTTCAGTGAGGAATGTTAATGACATTAACATCAAACCCTCCCCTGCTATTGTTGCTGTCAGAAGTACAGACGCTCATTTGATTTATGAGGCAGCTCCTCCTTTACTGCCACGCAGCTCCTTCCTAATTCTGTGCATTACGGAGCAGAGGTATAGACCAGCCATATCTTTACATTAGTGGGTGACCTCAGCAAGGGTGTTTTTAGAGACCTGTAGCACTGCCACATAGAAACAAGGTTCAATTTATTTATGGGTTATAACACGAGAGGATAATTTGTGTTAAGTGTAATCCCTAAAAAAAAATGCCATCCTGCATGTGTATACCCCTATAGCTGGGTAAATGTATGCTTGTTCTTGAATGTATCTATTTTCACTTGACAATATTGAAATAGCTTGGCAAAACCTTAGAGCTATCCTTGTCTTATCTTGTTTACTAAGTTGAACATAATTTTACATCAGCACGTCAGTCTTAAATCTTTAAGGATAATAATATTTCACCCATGTAATTTTCATACCAATCATTATTTGCATAACTGATTGTTACAGAAATACCAAAGCTCCTCGAACCAAATCAAACTCAAAATGGAACCAATTATACTATAAAAGAATTTGCTCCACAACATCCGCCAGTGAAAAAAAAAGTTTTTCCATATCTGTTATATAAGTGCGTAGTCAACAAACATCAAAACAAACAAACACCCACCCATATCAACCACCTGTGCTGCCGCAGTAACCACACCACACATTCCACACACTGCACCCACACACAATCACTGGGGCAACCCCGCTAGCCACCCGCGGGCCCCTAGTCCCACCCCCTTCACCCAGAGGCTCAAGCTAAAAATAAATTAATAATGTCACAAAGGGTGTTCCACTGCACACAATGCATTCCTCTTGTCCTGAAAGCCGCGGGGAGAAACTACTGATTGATATGGACAGGATCAGGAAGTCCTCTTTGCAAATTTTGCGGGAGGGGGAGAAGGAGTCGTCGGGAGAGAGAGGAAAGGGATGAGAAAAATGAGACAAGACACTGGGAGACACAGAGGGAGAGATAAACAGAGACAGACACAAACACAGATATACAGATAGAGTGACAGAGTGGTAGAGCAAACAGACCCAGGGGGAATGTTAAGTGGACAGAAAGTGAGAGGAAGGAAGAGGGAAACACTGAAAATGTTGGGAAAATGGCAGCCTTGATCCCTACATCTACTTTTCTGTTAGAAGTAGTGCATCCTGGGAGCCTGTTGGAGGGCCCATTAAGAGATGGCAGGGCATGTTGCCATGGAACGACCCAGAGTATTGCAGTGATGAGAGTTGTGGGAGGCCAATGTGGGCTTGGCATGAGCGCCGTGCTCTGTAAAAAAAGCCATCCCTGATCCTTCTTAATGGTATGTGACCCAGCTATTCTTGGATGATAAATCATTTTGATTTCACGCTTGCCGAGTTGTCGGCCCTAGCAGCTTCTAAGCAACCTGTCATCACTGGGGATTGAGGGGCGTGAGCACTGTAATAATGTTAGGTACACCAAATCATAAAAACTCTAATTGGATGTTAACAAGAAAAATTCCATAAAGCAGCATATGAAAGCTGTCTGTGTCTATGATCTCCAAATACAGAGCCTAAACATTCATTCTTCATTATTTTACAGGGTTAAAAGTCCTCTATAGGAAGCTTGATGAGAGGTGTGTTTCCACCAAAAGTACCCAGAACATTTTGTTCCAGGAGATACTTTTTTATATTATTATTTTTTTTGACTTTTTGTGCCTTTATTATGATAGGATAGGGTGAAAGAGAGTGAGAGAGAGAGAGAGAGAGAGAGAGAGACAGACAGACAGCAGCAAAGGGCTCCAGGCCCTAAGTGAACCCACAGCCACTGCAGAGGACCAACAGCTACCAACTACCTACCAACTGATCTACAGGGACACTCACAAGGAACTAAAAGGATCCTTGAGCCAGCTGTTGTCTGCATTTCCACCATGGTCTAAAGACACATGAAAATTAGGCAAAATAACAAGAGTTGAGTTCCCAAGATTTTTTTAAATGGTAGCTGAAATAAAATGCAGTGAGTACTCAACCAATTAAAAATGTTCAGCACTGCATGCCCCATTCCCAAAGTCCCCGTACTTTTGGAAAGTACTACCCCTCAGGCAGGGACTTTTTGTGGGGTTAATAATGTGCAGAACTTAATTTAGACCCTGGTCTCTCTGAATACCAAAGGTTCCTAGTCCCTGGGGAAAGTTCCTGCGGTAGAAATGTGGCTTAAATGTTTGCGCATGTGTGATAATGCGAGTCTGAATGTAACTTACATGTGCTGCGAAGCATTTGGGAAGTGCTCAGCGTACTGCGGAGCTGAGTCTTCTGGGCCGTGAGGAGCAGCGTGACTGATGACCATCATGACAGGACGGTGAGGGTACATCCGCTTTGACATGCGGAAAAAGTTGATGCTGTCGTTGGTGATCAGATCTGTGAAATAGTCCTGGAAAAAGAGGGCAAACACCATGAATAAATAGGAATTATTAGGTGCCTCGGGGCTAAAATCCCATCTCGAAAAGGCTAAAAGAGGTGGAGTAGGTGGAAAAATGCAAAACAACACAAGCTTTGATAAACTCAGTCCAATCACCGTGACATGTTGCTTTCCCTCAGTCATTTTCAAATAAATGGAGAGGGGCCAGTGGGGATATGAACTGGGGCCATTGAGTACACTACACTACCAATCTGTCGAGTCAACAGCTGGCAGCTTGCCTGTGTGTGTGTGTAAATGTGAGTGTGTGTTTGAGTCTGTGTGTGTATGTGTATACAGTATATGGGCTGTTGCCTCATCAGTGAATCTCTGCACTATTGAATGTGACACCACTTGATGGTGAGAGGAGCCTGGCGCTCTCAAATGGTATGTTGTTATGACAGCTCCCGCCCCTCTCCTCCTCTCCGGGCTATCCATTCCCTTTCTCCCATTTAACTTCATTTTATTCCATCCCTTTTTCTCTTAGCGTGTGTTTGCTTTCCTTCTCACGGATTCGCTCTGGGAGATAATGGAACACACAAATCAGGCACAATAACCTCAAAAGATACAAGCCTCAGGCATTACTACAGAAATGAGCTGGAGTGAGTGATGACTTGTACACAGGAGATGAGAAAGAGAAGTTCCATAAGACCCTGAGTGCTCTGTTTTTCCAATTTTAGAGAGAACCAACTTGCCGTAAAGAGCTTAGACTCAGGAAATGTGAAACTGTCACATCAAACAACCCACAGGCGTGACATTTTATCAAAACCTTTATTCCAGGCATCTCTTTTTTAAATATACGGTAGGTCACACCCTGAGCTAAAATCACAATGGCATTTGCCAACTTTCCAACAGTAGATTAACCATTCTACCTGCAGCTTTGGCACACCGCTGTCTGGCATACAACGTGCGGAAGGGAGTGCCATGTTCAGAATGAAAGGGTAAAGGGTGATTTCCCTGAAATGTCAGAAGTGGGTTTGGCTGATTCATCCTGTCTCTATTAATAGGCTTTATAGCCAGGCCAGCTTTAATGGCCTGGCGGGCAGCACATGCGCATAGAGGCTGGTGATTGCGTGCACATGGCAAAGCTTTGCCATGCTTGTTTTCTCTGTGTTGCCAGCTCTCCAAAAATCTGAGCCACTGCTGTGGAGGGCTCTGGCAGGTCAAGAGGAAGTGACAGTGTCATGGGGAATGCCTGGCCAACAGCTATAAAATAGTCAGGGAGGTGAGGAGTATCACTTTTCCCAGAACCATTTGGAGATGATGAGCACTAAGTGGCAGTCACGTCATGCAAACTCATTCACACACAGTTTAATTCCCTAAAGAAATCCATCCAGTTAAACTGAGTTCTGGCATTTTAAAGTAATAATTCAGATGACTTGATGTAGGATCGTATGAGGTACTTATTGAAAGTGAAGTGTTTTAGCCACTTCAAAAAGGTCCACCAGGAAAACAAATCAATATCAGTTTTAAATGCATGCTAGATTTTGAATATTTTCACCACTTTATTTTGCTATCAGATATCCTTTTTCCGTCGGGAAACCACTGTTAAAAAAAGGGGAATTGTCACTCTCCCCAAACCAACCAAACTCAATGGGCAAAATCAGTAATTTTAACTTGTATGTGAGTTGCTGGTCTAATGTGGCCTCAGTTTGTTAATTTGTTTTTGTTATTGTGCAACTTTGTGTGATGTTTTAAAAGGATAGTTGGGATTCACAGAAGTCACACAATAACACTATCTAACTAACTAACAGACCAAGGCAGTAGACTAGAAAATCCTGTGTTTTGCAAGGTATAATTACTGATTTCTCCCATGGAGTTTGGTTGGTTTGTAGAGTCATATTCAGCTCTTATTACAGCAATTTCCCATCAGAAAAGGCTGTCTCATGTTAAGTAAAGCAGTGATAATATTCTAAATATATTAAACTGCTATCCTGTTTGTTGCTGACCATGTCCACAGCAGGACATTTCTTAGCTTCCGTGCTGGTAGTCTGCTTCTCTTAACTGGGGGCATGATGACGGTTATCTACTGTAGACATTGCACAGACATCAAGACACGTACCTGATACAATCCTACTTCAAATAATCTGAACTATCCCTTTAAATTTTGTAACAACCAACATGTTTTGACTGTCAGTGCAACAGGGCGTTGTGGGTTTAGATTTGTACATGAAGAGTCATCTATAAATTTCAAGCTGCTTGATCTCTGATCAGTGGACACTTGAGGCAGCATTGATGACACCAATATATCACATCTGGCTTGCAGCACATGCTGCGTATTGTCTTTATGACAGATAACATCTGTCATGGAATTTGAAGGGAAAAAAGTGTATGAATCATCAGACTAAATCTCACACACAAAAGTTTCTTGACAAAGGCCTTAACCCCAGTGAACTCACCCTCCTACAGATGGAAAATCAAATGGGACCAAATTAAATGAAATCACTGGGCAAGTGCCTCCTCTAATCACAATGACTTGGTGTGCCAGCTGCATTCTGTGTGGAACAGCGTGACCTTCTCACCCAGTGTGAATCTAAAAAGAAGAGTTGTGTTGGTTCCAGTGGTTGCAGGTTAATGGTTTTTGGCAGTAAATAGCAAATAGTGTGTCCATTTGGTTTTAAACCACAATCTGCTGACCAAGCCCATGTCATGTAAACACCTTCGCCTCAGCATGTGGGTAACTTTACACCTCAGTCCAAGTTGGCAGAGGAACAGCAGTCCAAACGTTTGTTTGCCCATCTTTCGGGCAGTCCATCTTGAAACCTGACATGTATCCAAACTATAAACTCTCCTCATGGATTCCTCATATACCCAGGACTATGCTACCTGGGAAGATATTGGCATGGAGCTGCGAAAACAAGCTGACAGCTCTTACAAAAACATTTGGGGAAGATTGATGACCGATGCCAACCAGAGACTCAGGAGATGAACACTGCGGTTACTGTCTTTTTGTGGCTAACAGTGGCAAAGTGAAAATTCCCCTTGGTTTTATTGTGGTATTATAGCATAAAATCATTCTGCAAAAAGGTAGACAGACAGATAGAGAGACAAAAACAAGTGCAGGGTGGTGTTTATCACAGACAACACTGGCTTCTCATAAATATGCTTCAATTTCACAGTGTCTAAATGCTGAGGTAAGGTGTGTCATAATAAAAGGATGCTGCAGAGAGAGGAGACGCCATCTCAACTCGGCTCATTCCCTTTAATTCTCGAATGAGAATTCCTGTCAGCCTGGATCACAACGCTGTGATAAGTGAAGTGCTTCACTGTCTGTGCTCCACTGTATTTATAAGTGAAGTGGAACCTGCAATTTGTCAGGCGAAGTCTGTATATTAGGTCATAAAGGGAAAACAAATGAGTGATTGAGTTAATGGTCCCTTTTAAGAAATTATGGGAACACATACCTTGGCATAATCGGCTCCATGTTTCTCCTTGTAACCATTTCGGCAGACAGTGTAATTATAGAAGCGGGAATTTTTTATCAATCCAACCCATTCGCGCCACCCAGGTGGGATGTAGCTGCCGTTATACTCATTGAGGTATTTGCCGAAGAAGGCTGCAGAGAAGAAGGAGAGAGAAAGCAGGTTTAAGCCATGAACGCATGATTTCTTTGTTTGCTCATGCCTGTAAAAATCTCAGTTCTGTGCATGTGTGTCACTTTATCTATGTGCGAGCATGTGACGCATAACTTTTTTGCTAGTCTCTTTTCCCCTGGCTTCGCTGCACAGCATTCTCGGATAGGCTGGGCAGGGAGCCAGCCTGTCCCAGAGAAGGCTAATTGCAGACTAACGCATCAGCTCGAAAACCGCAGGCCGTGCTGCAGCCCACAGGACCCCACTGAGCTGCCCAGTCCAACGCCTGCCCATCACTCACACAGACACCGTCTGATGAGACATGACAGCGACCTGGCACGCTCACCATGTTTGCATTTCTCACAGCAGACAGCCAGGCAAAGCGGTGGAGTCTAGCTTACTATAAAAATTTGCATTGAGTGAAAATACGTAGAGAAGCCAGGAGGACATTTGAGCTGGTGGTGATTGACACTATCTTGGCAAAAAAGTAGATATTACTCACTCATAACCTGAAATGCCACTATTCCATATAAAATAATGGGAAAACTTCACCAGCACTGCGTTCAGAGTTCGTTGGAGGACATACAGCAAAGCCCTGCATGCTGATTATTGTATATAGACAAGCACGGTGCCCTCATGTTTGGAAAAAACACAGCAGAAAGGCCCTCTTGGTTGTCTCTATGGTAGAAAAAACATGATAAATGGCCTCTATGGTGACTTCAAGTGAAGGAAATGTGACAAAGTACCCTCTATGGTGCCCCTGCAGTGGACAAAACATGAAAAAGTGATCTCTGCGGTGCCTTCCTGTTGAGAAAATACGATATAGTGCCATGTAGGCACTACAAATTAGTTGGCCTCTACATTCCTCTAAATGCCTACTCAATAGTCCCCTGTGTGTTTTTATTGCAGAGGTGTCATAGCTGTTGAACTTTAAGGCACATAAAAACAATTTTAAACTAAAACAAATGCATTATAAGTCCGTCAGCCCAAGTGCCCATACATATGAGTGTGGGTCTTTGTTCACCCACCTGTCCTGTAGCCAGTGTTGTTGAGATAGACCGCGAATGAGCGTGGCTCATGCTGAGCTTGCCAGGAAGGGGAGGAGCAGTTCTCGTTGTTCGTGTACGTGTTGTGGTTGTGGACGTACTTGCCCGTCAGCATTGAGGAGCGTGACGGGCAGCACATGGGTGTGGTGACAAAGGCGTTGGTGAAAGTTGTGCCTCCATCTTCCATGATCTTACGGGTTTTATTCATTACCTGCAGAGAACCTGGAGAACAAGGTATGGAGGTCAGTGCTGAGTGCTATAGTTTTGCTGAAATTCTAATTTTCTTAAAGGGAAGATTTGGCATTTGTCATGTGGATGTCCAGTCATTGCTGGTAAATCTATACAATTAAAGCAATAAATTCCTCAGTGCTATATTGACAGAGAAAGCCAAGTTCTCCTGCTGCAAAATCCATATTTCTTCCCGCATTCAGTGATGCCACTGTCACTGCAGGAAGAACTACAGACTATTTCAGCTTGTCTCTGCCTCTAGGTACCCAGCAGACACGCAAGATGAATACTTTTGTCACCTAATGCTGTGTTTTGGCTAACACAGGAATAGCTATAGGCTGGAGTGGTGATACAGGACAACAATGTCAGAAACGTGCACACTATGCATCCCAGTGCATGTAGGCATTGCGGCATGGCTCTGGAGGAGAAGTCTTCGTTTTCTTGTAAATCTAGGACGTACTGAGTAATTTGTTTCAATTAACTACATTTACCGTCAACATTGCCTGGACATCCACATGAAAAGTGCTGAATGTTCTCTTTAATACTAGGTTGTGTCAATACACACAATGAATTGTTTTTTTGTTTTGTTTTTTTGTTTGTTTTTTTTAAAGGTGGATAAACACAATTCAGTCTAGTTAGATCACTTGACCTTTTCTGACTGAATTCTCTGAGTGGCAAATAATTATAATTCAGCAGTTAATAGGCCAGATGGCCATTCAGCTCTGGCTTATGGCCTCTATTTAATATTTCATGTGTAGAGGAAAAAAACACGTAAATCTTGATGCAAATACCCCCAAAGCCAAAGAAATTGATTA
The DNA here is from genome assembly GCA_027495735.1 of Lutjanus campechanus. Lineage (NCBI taxonomy): Eukaryota > Metazoa > Chordata > Actinopteri > Lutjaniformes > Lutjanidae > Lutjanus > Lutjanus campechanus. Next base: position 35,060 of record JAJHUR010073848.1, read on the forward strand.
AGAGAAAGATAGGAAATTAATGTAAGAAATATTACAAAAAGGAAGGAAAAAAATCGGACACAAATGAAAAGTAAACCAAGCTCATAGAATTCCAGGAATACCAGAGAGTGTGCCAGCCTTACCCAACTCAACATCCTGGTCATCGGTCATGATGAGGATAATGTTGGGCCGGATGTTCCTGCGGTCTCTCTGGATGCGACCCCTCAGCCCCTGAGCTCTAGTGGTGATGAAGGCCCAGCTGCCCGGAGCCCAGTCCAGAGACAGCAGGGCCAACCAAGCCAGCCACTGCATCAGCATGGTGCCTGAGACGGCCAGAGATGGAATGGGTAGATGGGAGGATTAATGGAAGAGATGAAGGGAGGGAGAGGAGGTTCAGCCAGGCCACTCACTCACTCACACCCGTGTAGCCCTCGCAGCTGTGGTCAACTGTGAAGAGACAGAAGAAGAGAACACATGGAGATGTTAGAACAAGGAACACGGGGAAAAAGAAAGAGTAAGTAAGCAATTTTAAAGCAGTAAAGGAGAAGAGAATTGCATCATATTCCCAAAGAGACAGTCAAAGAAAAGCCTTGATTCCCTCCAGGAACATTTAAGCAATATTTACTACAGAGAAATTGTGCATCTGGTCGCAAATTATATTCAAAAACAATAGTTTATCCATAAACAGAGAAGCCAAAAAAGTTTTGTCTGCGCTTTATCCCTTGATATTCCACCAAGGGAAAATTACTCAACAGTTCCAACATATGTTGCATCCTGACTGAAACCTCAAAACAAAATCCCTCAACACCAACTCTCCTAACCTAAACTGAGAAGAAAAAAAAAACAAAATCACAGAAATGATCTAGAAACACAGATCTCACCTCAAAGAATCCCACAAGTCTCATTTTGTTTGGTTTCTTCTTCTCATATGATCCTTGTACTTTTTCAACTCTCTCCTTCTGTGTCAGATAACACACACTCATGCACGGAAACTCTCTCTATCATTACTGGAGCTGCTGTTGTTCAGCTAACTGTGCCCGAGACCGCTCCATTGGCTGTCTGCACTCAAAACACCCACAGTCACTCTCCTGCGTCAGCCAATGGCAGCCCACCTTCCACCTGTCACTCAAAAGTCACCCCCTGGTGAGTCAAGCGTGACAGAGGGCCGGTGGGGAGGATGGGACCACACTAGGGGGGAGGGGGTTAGGGGGCACGGGAGGCGGAGAGAGGGTTCCGCTACATTAACCTCAGTGCCACTGTCGCCAATCACAGATTACCACTGAGTCATCATAGCACTTTGCAGCCTCTTGCTCACTTACAATGTCATGGTTGGTCAAAGAAAGTCTGCATATGCCAGGGAGCAGCGTAACATTTATACTAGCACTAAGCCCAACTTCAGAAGAAGATATTATGCTATCACCAAAAGAGAGATCACACTTCCACATTAATAAATTCCAAATGTTGATCCATAAATCCACTGTATCATTACAAGATTGAGTGCACATGTAATATGAACAAAATTAGGCAAATTAATTTAAATGACCAAGTTTCACTAACATTAATATGGGTATGAAAGAATGGCTTGTGGCTGTGAGATGAACTATGACGCTGTAACAATGAGTGCTCCATCATTGCCAGTGAAAAAGTGCCTTATGGACAGCCATCCCACCGAGTGGCACCATACTGCTCGCTATTCTGAGTTAATGGCCTGAAAACAAATGGCAGGTCTAGGACACCTGAGCCTGGTCAAACCCCACTGGGTGGCTCCACCCTTACCCTCATTTTCACAAAGGGCCAAGTCCCCAATGGCAATGAGTAGAAACTGTAACCTAAAATAAGCCATCATTTATGGTGTCTGACTCATTATGGAAGCCATTCTGGAGAAGTATATTCATTTTTAAAGGGTGAAATGCTAATTATTTTTTAGCATAAACGCAATATGTTGACATGTGGCTTTAAACCTTTCACAAATAATGCATATGTATAAGGATTTATCTACTTTTTCTACGTAGGTCTGGGTATCTTATAGTTCCCTTAAAGTGGTACACCACAGACTGTAGGATTGTAGTAGGCTTGGGCAATTGGATGAATATATTGGTGACATGCTGGATCCATTACCATTATTACCATTATTTGTATTTTGGGGCAATTTTTGTCATTTTATTTTGCAAATTTAATGGTCTGCAGATTGAGAGCCGCTGTTCAGCCACATAATATCACTATCATGTTTTTTGTGAAGTTCAAATTAGTTGTGTTTTACGATTAGTTAAGAGGGCATTTAAACTTGGTTTGTTTTGTTTAATAAGAACATTTAAATCCTTGACACTTTCTGAGTTTATTTGTTTATTGGAAGTAGCGAATGCACGTAGCATACATAATGTAGTGAAGCTGTCCCTCACACGCATCTCCCAGCTGAGACTCAGGAGGACGGAAGGAGGTGGGATGAATTTGTCAGCAATGGCTGGTTGTAGTAGTCGAATCACACATCGCATTAAGTCGAAGAACAGTTACAGTGACTGGCTGCTGGCAAAACAATAGGGTAGTCATTCTAGATTTGAGCACAACAAAGGATCAAATGAAGAATGGAGAACTTTCAGTACTACTTGGAACTGGGTCATTTTGGTCGATACCTTAAAGGTATTGATTACAGATACTCAGGCCTAACTTTTACCAACCTGAGCTTTGTCCTGATCGGTATAAACGGTAGGGTGATGGAAGAGGATGATCAAGGAATGATAGAATGGATAAGACCGTTTCCACATATCAGTCCTTACATACTATATCACAATGTTTATTTGTCCAGCTACTAGACATGCTTGCACATTCAGACACAATCCTCATGCAGAAAAAGCCTCCATCCACAGACTCTTGCTGTCACTGATGCATTGAACAGATGGCCCTACATTAGATAACACCACTACAAAGTATCTTGTCCTACCAACACATCAAATAGGTGAATAGGTGAGTCATGTCCTTGCACTGCATTGGTTATCTGTTTTCCCTCCAGTTAGATGTCTGTGATAAGCAGAGCTTCAGATGGAGCTTTAAGAGCACTTTGGTCTGTGCTTCTGTGTTTCAGATGAGCAGCGTCCGGGGCCAGCCAGCCCAGTCATCGTGACAGGCCCTGTGCAAACATTGGCGCCGTTTGGACAAACACCCCTCCAGCACAGGGTGGCAGAGTGCACAGAACCTCACAGTGAATTACACACACAACACAAACTACTGTACAAACATATGGTGACACGCAGAAACTCATAAGACACTCACACACACAAGGCTTTCTCCCACAAAAACCAATTCTCCTGCTGTGAGGGTCCAAGTCCTCCTACATAAATGGGAAAGCTTCCCAGAAACAATAGAAGCAGCCCAAATCTAGACAAAACTTAAGTCTCTATTTCTGTCAGGCTGTGGAAGACTTGAAATCAACTGTAAGCCAGTCAGCCAACTAGTGTAATGTTAGCACCCAGTGCAAATTCAATTTTACATGCCAATGGTTCCCAGCAATAGCCTCTTCATGCAAGTGAGAAAACAGACAAGAAGGTTCATTGTGGAATTTGATACAAACCTTGTGGTGCTGATGTGGTTAGCTATAACGGTATCAATAGCCACACTGTCTGAAACGACCGAGATGGCAGGGCCAATAAAGTGCCACGCATAACGACCAATGGGATGCAGGCTGAAGTTACGCAGGCAAAACGACACAGCTGCTGTCCTTTGGGTTACCTCTCATCCTAACTCAATTTCACCTGATCCACTTTCCTCACTAGGTCATCTCAAGTTCACTTATGACCACAAGGATTTCTAGCAGCTCTGCATCTGCCAAACGTACCCCTGGATCATCTGACAGCTGTCCATCTCAAAGTCACCCTTCATCAAAGGAAACGCCACAATTATTTATTTATGTAGCATCCTCGGTAACCTGACTTCTTCATGTTAATATGACATATGGAGCTTAAAGCTGCGAGAGGAAATGACCGGCTGAGTGGCAAGAGCAGAGTGGAGAGATTAGTGGCTGCTTTTTGTAGAGCAGAGGTAGACTGATGGCAGTTGTTATTAAGACCTACGGAACATGCTGTAAATTTCCTGTTCACATGGAGTAAAAGCAGAACATTAAGAGTGACTTAACTCACAATCAAAATTGCAATTCAGGGTGTTTCAGTGGACATTTCTTGCATACTTTTGATTCTGAAAAACAGTTAAACACCAAAAACAGCCTTATTCTGAATGTACATTTATCAGTATTGACAAAATCAAAGTCTTGGCTCTTGAGAGGGTGAGAGAGTTCTATGGTCTGTGCTGATATGGAGCATTTCCATATGTGTAGAGTATGTGTGCAACACATGTATAAAGATGCAGAAAACAGATTGTAACAGCTGTAGAGGTGATAATGTATTATTCTATTACAGTCTCTCAATTTGCTGATTTATTGAGGTGACTTACGACATGTTAGATTTATGGTGAATTGTGATTGATCAGATGATGGTCAGCTGTGACAGAAGAAAGAGGTGAAGGAAATGTGTGCAGGACAGGGCATCAGTAGAGTCTTTGACCTCACATTGCACAAAGATTTTTGTTGTTGTTATTTGAATAAATCTGCCAAATAAAAACAACACGTCATGACACCTCTCGTCAAGGGAGACAAATCAACTGCATAAAGCGCTATTAATAGTACATACTTATATATTCTATTATTAAAGCTACATCTGATCCAGATTGGAAAGATGGAGAATATTTCAGACCTTTTAAATGTTGCTTTAATCATTGCTAGTTATCAAGATTGACTGCATAGGATTAACTGAATTAGATCAGTGTGTTCAAACACAGTCACTTCTGAGTGTTTTGTTTTGTACACATGCTTTAAAAAGTGTTATCCAGAGTTCATGCCCTCAGGCACACTTGCGCACTCTCAGGGAGGAAGGCACACAGTGCATCCAGCTCTAAACACTGCTGTATTCAAACCTAGGAACCAGATCATACACTGTATATACAAGAAACAATATGAGCAAATATGTTCAAATCTGATAGTTATTATATAGTTGGCTTCTGAACCTCTGTCCTGTTATTGCCACTGCTTACTTATTTGCCTCCAATTTGCATGCTGCCAATTTCACGAACCCCTTGAGAACCCTCTGTGAGAATAATGTTTCATGTCATTTTCATAAACCCTTCATTTTTGAATGAGTCATTTATTTATGTCATCTAGCGTGATATAAGTAGAACAGGCCTCTTCTATACATCTGTGGAGCAGACAAGAGGTCTTTATTCCTGGACGGAGTCAGAGGACTAGGGAGCAGATTGTTTCTCCTTCCTCATTGTTTTGGAGGATTAGCACTAATGACCCTTTAAATGAGCCTTTACTGTACTCATCATGCTTAAGCTGGGGGAAGAAATATTGGGGAGGGATGGGAGGAACGTAAAATGCCCAGGGGTTCAAAGGACTGGAACAAAAAGGCCACTATGGAGTTTTCAGACACACAGCTGCCAGATACATAAAAGATGTGCAATTTTCAGATTAATGGCCATCAACACCAGGGACTTTTAGCACACCTCAACACCCTACTAATCTTTACTTTCATGACTGTAAAGTTTTTTTCATACTTTACTTGCAGAAAACAGCTCTTTCACTTGCTCTCCTTTGGCACATGCAGCATTGCTCAGTGATTTGGTATGGCTGTAGAGACAGCTGTGCTTTGTGCGCCGAGTAAAGCTGAACATAATAGAGTTGCTGCTTGTGTAACCATCCAGGGCAGTACTCTTTGGCTGGTTGGCAGTTGTGCCCTCCAGTTAGGGCCTCAAACCACACACCCCGCTGCACCCCGACCCTCCTCTGACCCGAGTGGTAATATGGCTTTGATGGTGGCTTGTTTAACCTAACCTCAGCAACCTGAGGCTACCCACACACAGGGGTTAAGAGGGTAAACTCTGAGGGAAGAAAAAAATTGAGTGGAAGGGGCTTGATGCAGAGGTATAAAGGTAACAAAAGTCTTGTAAAAGCCTGGTTGTGATTGGCCTGCATATATATTTCAGCAATGGCAAACAGGCTGCATCTGGCTTTCGGTTCTGTTCAGTCGGAAGTGGCACACTATACATTTATCAGCTGTCACTGAAAAACAGCAGACGCACCGAGAGGACACAGAAGGGAAGTCGTCTGTGAAAAACACAAAGATTGACAGCCAAGAATCCATATATCCTTTAAAGCAGCATATTTGTCCTCTGATGTATGTCCACACATGGACTTTGAATCTCGTTCAAGTTAAGATGGAGACTTTTGGAGGTGAGCGGGTTCACCTTCCCAAACCAAGATGCAAGTCAAACCCAAACCAGATGCCCATGCCCCGCAAGAGTAAATCAGTCATTCATAAAGGGCCTTACTATTAAGGACAATGGCCATTTCAAAGCACCTCAAATCCCCTCTTATTCCTGTCCATTCTCCCTCTCGCTGCCTCTCTGTTTGCCCAGTCCATCTCTAAGGCAGCCAAGTCACAGAGGAACAATAGCAAAGAGAGGGGAATTAAAGTCTGATGGCATAGTTTGAATTCTGCAGGCTGTTCTGTGACTATAGAGAGACAAAGTCCCTCCCTTTCCGGTGTGCCCCAGGGAACCTTACTTTGGAAAGAATATGTATAATAGTTTATGTTAAGAGACAAATCAATTTTTGATCAATAATTTTACAATTCAGAATGTTCCAGTTTGATGTAGGTTTGTCGAAGTTTATTATTGTTTGAAACCACTCAGTCAACTACATCTCTTGTAGCGCACAATATATGTCGTCAACACCGATGTCACTGTCTCTTGTAACGTTATCTTACCTGTTAAGTGTTTTATCCAGCGTCTCCTGGACCTTTTATGAGCTGGAAAGCGAAAGAATGGGCAAGACCAGTGGCTTGTGTGATTACATCTCGGTTGTACCCATAGTACCCATAGCTTCAGCAGCTAGTGTTAGCTTGTGGAGAGAGAAAGTCACTCTGGGTGTGAACCCTTTCTAATAATGAATCTTCACAGTCTTATACTTCAACGGTTTTATAACAAACTTCAAGACAAGACAAGAAGTAAGGTCCCATGGTGTTCCACCAGAAGTGGAGGGACTTCGCCTCTCTATAGGCTCCATGGCTAACAATGGCGGCAAAAGCCTTTCTGCATATAGTCACAACTTTGTGGAGGACCTCCATTCAAATGTCTACCATGAGAGAAAATAAAATGAGAGAGTAGAGAGATACCATTTAGTTGCAAACTGATCTTAGAGATAGAGACTGAGAACAATGTTAGCTCTCTTGATTTTTGCTTCAGACCAGTGACATTTTTCAGCGCAGCCTGATTGCTCCGTCTCCATTTCAGAGGGGAAAAAATGATTATTGCGAGGCCGTAGATTAAGGTTTGTCCAAATATTTCTGTAATCCGAGGGAATTCAGCTGGTCTGCTGCCACGAGGACTGACGAGGGCCTTTTACACTGAGGAGGGCCTGTGTCAGGGTCCGCTGTGCCCAGCAGGCCAAGGGCAGCACATTGTACCCACCAAGAGCTGCCCGTCAGCCACGCTGAGCCGACTGAAGGAGAGCTCTGTCCGAGTGCACTCACTTGGCTGTGGGCATGCACTCGGAAAATGCTCAGACCTTGGTGTTTTCAGACTCTTAACTCCACTGATTTGTTTGACCAAAATGTCCAAATTGGTGTAGGGTCTATGACAAAATTCCAGTTAGAAAACCAAGCGCAATCACTGGCTCTTTGTTCCAACTTGTTTATGGCTACACAAGTCTTTACCTTGACATTTAGAATCTCCATTTCGTCCATGTTACAACTATAAAACTTTAGAAGTTATAGCTAGACATGATTCCCATCCACTGGTATGTGGTGTGTTTGGAGCACAACGCAGGCCACTTTAATGAAGAAGAATGGCCTCAATTCAGTGAAATGTGAACCTGGAGTGAGTGCATTCACGGCTATTAGTTAAACCCCTCATGTTTCTCTCGGACCTGGTAAGAGACCCTTTGTAGTGCCAAGGCTGCCAGGCCGCCCCATCAATATTATGGATGCATCTTAATGTATAATTAAATGAATCCTGGTCCAAAAGACTTCAAAGTGG
>JAJHUR010073849.1:0-30297 GCA_027495735.1 Lutjanus campechanus
GTTATGGCAGTTTTCTGACAATAAAATTATTTAAAAAACTCAATATATCGTTGTGCCTATACTATCGCAATATATCGCAATATATCATATCGTTGCCCCTGTATCGTGATGCGTATCATATCGCCAGATTCTTGCCAATACACACCCCTAGTAAGACAGATGCTGAACTGGGCTTCTTTCTGTTGGGCTGGTGAGTAACACCAGCTGGCTTGCTATGTCTTGTGTTGTTGCACTTGTTTGATGTTTGGCTGTGCTAGCAAAGGTGTCAAATCGCTAGTTTTCAATCATAATAGGGTTGAGCTACCAAATTGGCATGTCGATGTCCACAGAAAAATTGCAATGGACAATGACATTGTTGCTGGATCTAAAAGGGTCTTTGTCCGGGCACCACATGTCTGTAACTTAGTCGTGTTTACAGAAGGCTTTTAAATCATGATGTTATGATGGTAGAGCTCAGTGGTCGATGAGTGAACCATCACGATGGACGTCTGTCGGCCTAGCCTGAGTTCATAAGTAATGTATTCATAACAAATGCACCTGTACAGCTGCCCATATTTACAACACCAGTGTATAAGTGAATTTCGCACGAATTATGTCAACTATTATTCACATTTTATATTCACAACATTTGATGAGCTCATTTCTGATAAGAAAGTGTTGAGATTTGGGACAGCATTAGTGTGTGTGCACATATGTCTGTGATAAAAATTGAGTGATGATGTTGCAAAAGTATCCAAGTATGCAAGCTTCAAAGACTGCATGCAATTTAGTCTTCAAAGGCTGAACGTGCTTGTATTCCCCAAATAAATTGGTGCAGGGGCTCCTGGTAGGTTTTCAGATTTACAGTGGGTGCTTACATCATCAGTCACTTCTCCTGGAATTTGGTTTTTACTGAAAACAAAGAGAATGGGGTGCAACAATTCCGGATATTAATTATTACTGATTACTGATACACTTCAACACAGACAAAACACCTTGTGCCTCTTCAGTAATTAGTCAAGAGTAGACACTGATCCAAATTATTCATGATGTTTGCCATTTACAGATTCTGTCAGCTCTTAAGAGGCAAACTATTTTCTTTACTCCAAGCTGCCTGTCCTGAGAAACTGACTGGCAGAGTTACAAATATTGATTCACTACTTTAAACTCAGGAGCATGGCCGGCTGTAAGCTCACAGAGCAGCCTGTGCTGAGACGCAGGTCAGGGGACTGAAATGTCATTATAGCCTCTGCCACCTTTTACAACCACTTCAGGAACAGCAGAAAATGTTACAGCTGGCAGGCTCTGCTCTGGCAGTCCCTGCATATGTACAATATATAATGTATGAGCTGCATATTGCTGCTGCTGCTGCTCTTTAAAACTGAATTGGCATCAGTATGCATCACTCCAGATGCAACCGGAGTGAAACTGCTGTGGCAGGATGACATGCAAATAAAAATCCGGTGCACTGTTGACAGAACAAACAAATGAAGGGATAAATCAAAAATCCACAACCACAGCTCTCCAAAAATGTCTGCAAATTTAGAGCTGAAAACATCTTATTACAGCGATGCAGAACATGTGATCTACGTTTAATTCCTATCTTGTACTATAATGGCTATACTCGCTCGACTTGTTAATTTTTCTTGTGGTTCATCTCTTGACCTACATGCCGAGGTCCTCCACCAGTGATGCTGTCAGCACAGCCACAGGCAGCGGCGAGGATGGTATAGGATCTCTCCACAAGGCTTTCCCTGAGGAATGTTAGCCACTGCTGACTGTGCCACCCATCCACACCGCTCACTTTCCTACTGGGAGCCTTTTACACTTTGTTTTTAAGTGAGGCTCCACTGATGTCAGGGGCTGGTATTGTTTGAAAAGGAACATGTTGCTTTATTTGTTAAATGGGTTACAGGCTTTTAATAAAGCAGGCCTAGATTCTACTTCCATGAAGGTCAGTTCTTCTAAAAACGGAAAGTAAGTGAGAAGTTAAATGTTAAATTTTATGTCTTGTTTGCAAGGTTTTCAATGCCCTAACTGATCTGTGTCCATTCTGCAACGAAATATCACCAAATTAGGGCTGCAACTAACTGTTATTATCATGATTGATTATTCTAAGCTGAGTGAGCTAATGTGAATCTTAGGGCATATGATTAAATTTTTTGGTTGAGACAATATAACACGACTAACCACATAGGAAATATACTCTGAAATATACTCTGAAACATGTAATATGGATTTAAAATAAGTCTGTTTCTCATTGTCTGAGTACTTTCATGGTTTCTGGTTAAACCAATGCAGTAATATATACTGTTATATTTAGATCTATTATGTCAGCACTAGTGAGTGAGTAAAGGGGAACATTTGGACACGTAAATTGACAAATGAAAAGCTTATACCACAGACTTTTTTCACTCTCTCTTTGATTTATTCACTCTCTCTTTGATTTATGTTTTTAATCAATTAACCAAATTTGATGTGTAGCATGAGATTCAGCACTATCTCTGTCCACTATCTGACCGAGAGCTCTCATCACCTCCCACTTTCTCCTCTTCATCTTTGTCTCCTAACACAGCACCCCTCTATGCATAGCTGCACCACAGGGCACCAGTTTCAACGAGCCAGATGTTTCAGTGTGACTGCATATCATGAGACTGATGTGCCTGTAAATAAACTACTGTCTTTTAGAGAGGGAGCGCATAGATGTGGATATGCAGGCTCGGAGCTAACATAGTTTTCAGACATGATAAGAAACAGGTGATCTGTGTTTGATACAGTTTGAAACAGGAAACTGAACCTCTTTGATGCCACCTGACAGGCAGTTTGGACTGACAAGAAGTATGGAGCAGAGACAGCCTATCAGTCAGCTGATATTAGCTCATTGCAGATATATCAGTTTATATCAGAGGGAAGTCATTGTTTTGCAAGTCACAAGTAAGTCTCAAGTCCCAAATAAAATCCTGAATAAAGTTCCCAGTCAAGACAGACAAGTCTCAAAGCAGGTCCCAAGTCTTACATTTTCAGTTTCAACTCTTAAACAAGTTATAATGCGCTCTTCACCAAATTTAATACCAGTTCAACAACACATCCTAAAATTATCGTTCTTTGCAACTTATAATTTTCAACCCACACATTTTGCATACTGCAATTCTTTTTTTTTTTGTTCTTTGGTTTTGTTTTTTGTTTTTGTTTTTTTACCACCACATAGTTTTTGTGTGCTAATGAAATGGACCCTAGTAACATAACATTAGTTCTTCATGGTTCTCTCCTGGATCTTCATCGGAGGCTGTCAGATTGGTTCAAACAAAATGGACCTGGGGAATTAATTGCTGACTTGCTTGGAATGAGTTTAGGGTTAACGTTAGTTGATTCAGAAAAAGAAAATGCATCAAAATATGTTGTGTTACCTATGACCTTTGTACATGATTCATTGCTGTACTTGGAGAAAAATTTTCACCCACATTAGAGCTTTTTTCCTTTTAAGTAGCCCCATGCTTACATTAGCTACCCGGCATCCCGCTCGCACTCTGCAATAACTTACAGGAACTCTGATAGCACAGTTACTTGCACCTGAGCGTTTCCCAGGCTATGACACAGAGGCTGACTCACGTTTCAGAACAATGGGCCAGAGGCCCCCACAAACGCAAATCATTGATTTACGATTAGAAGGACATTTGATGTCATTTACGCCATGTTTTTAGCTTAAATCTTCACTGTAGATCCTTAGCTTAGAGTCACATCCATGTGCACATGCACACTGTCTGAACTGGGTGTGTGTGTGGTGTGATGATGTGCACACGCACAAGTGAACAGCATGTTGAGGCTTTGGGAGACTTGTCTTACACCAGATGAGCAGTATGGACTCATTTACTGTTTTTTCAGTTGTTTTTTATGTTTGAAAACTGGTCACCATTCACTTACATTGTTTGGGAAATTCTCCAACGCTGTTTTCCTGTGAAACTCCAGCTGTTTTTTGTAGAGTAAAAAAACTAACCCCACCCTTCAGTCGCTGTGAGGGTAAGTAGTAGATATTGACTGAATTTTCATTTTCGGATGAATTATCCCTTTAAGTTTTCATGAAATTGCAAGTCTTTTTTTATTTGGTCCAATCAAATCTAAGGTCATCAAATTTGTGACTCAAGTCTGACTCAAGTCCAAGTCACATAACTGGAGTCCACGCCTCCAGTTTATGTTTGTTGATAAATAAGAAATGTCTCATTTACATAATAGATGAAAGTCATTTTTCACCTATCATACATTTTAGACATATACACACACACAAACATATGGTTTCTAGCATGTTTTTTAAACTGTCAAATATGTACATTGGTATCTAATTCATATTAAGCGAGTAAGTCAGTGAAACTGTCTCATTGCTTTGAGTGTACAGCTTTTTCTTGACACAACAAACTGAGCCAGAACTGCTTGTTTTACGACTGCTGAGTAAATAAGTGGGATGGGGCGAGTCTCTGCGGGATTTCATGCAGACCATGCAGCCTTCAGTTTATCAATGCAAACGGGCTATAATACCGTCGTGGTCCAGAAATAGTTGAGTGTGGTGTGGAGTCTTGGTACCACTCTTGCATAACTGTAGAATTACAGCCTGCTGCCGTGTCCCGTGTGGAGCTGTGTGCCAGGCTTTTCAGGGATTTAGCAGAACGAAGTGTACCCTCTGTGACAGTGTAATTTATAAAATGTGTTTGAAAAATGAACTCTTATCATCGTCTTAAAATTTTGATCTGCAGCCAAACGGGCCCGGTATCAGGACTGAGACGTTGCTATGTTTTCACAGCGATTCTCCCCATATCTTCTCAATGAATAAAAACACGTTTTAAAAGGACGGTGTGAGCTGAATTTTAGGTCAGTCCCACGGAAAAGGCGATTTACGTCAGTGGACGAGCATCACCGGAGTAAAACAACATCCCAGCATGTCCACATGCAGTGTCAGATGATGATACTCACCGTGGTTGAACATTGCGGACCGAAACCGGTTGTTGCTGGACGAATTTTCCATCTCTCAAAGTTTCAGTTAGCGCCAACGGCTGCAACGACCTCCTCCGCTTTCTTCTCCTTCGTCTTTTTCTTCTTCTTCTTCGGTATTTCCGTAATTTCCTCACTCAATCTGAACACAACTACGGTGAAATGACAGTGTGTGAGCGTGTTGTGTTTGACTGGACAAACCCGTCCCCCCTGTGTATATGTGTGTGAGAGAGAGCAGCACACACACAGCCGTTTCAAACTGACTAGGCAGGCAGACTGGTGACGTCACGGGTTGCAGCAGCAGCGGCAGCAGCGTTGGAATGAAAACAATCGCACGTGGATGCGATGGGAGCGGATGGGAGAGGGGTCACGTGCACCTGCAAGAAAAAAATAAAGCACCATTCATTAAGAAAATTATCAGTAGACAGGTAAGTGTTAGTTTTAGAGGGACTGTGCACAAAACCTAGAAAAAACGAAGGGTATTTGAATGTTACAGAAATACTGTCACTGAACTTAAACTCACCTAGAGACAATGTTTATTATTATTGTTGTTGGAATATTATTATTTATCATTAAAGCTAAAAAAAAAAAAAAAAAAACTGCATGCATTACAGGTGTAGGTTATGTAACACGCAACAACATTATCACCTTAAATAATTGTTATCAGTAGTTTTTCTTAAATTTCATTGAGGAAAATTCAGCACATGTATTACATGAAGTATAGTGTAGTACATGTTCCAGGTTATATACTTACTACACAGTATTAAATCCATATCAAAATGTATGCATATAAAAATGTAGGGAAAAGAAAGAAGAATGAAGACTCCAGTCCAGCCCATTGGATGACTTGGCAAATTGTAAAAAATTGCAGAGCAGAATACAGTATGAAAAAAGCAAATGATACGTTTTGTGCTCATATTTAAAGATACTGAACACATGAATGGTTCTTTAATTGTGAATGATTTCATAATGTGCTGAAAGGGAACCATTTGGAAATGTTATGTATAGGTTACTTTACAATGGTTTTACTGGGCGCACTCACTTGAGATCAGACTGGGCTGTATTATGTGGCCCATGAACTGATATGAGTTTGAGACTCCTGGTCTAAATAATCCAGTAGTTTAAAATATTATTATCTGTTGTATAACACTAGTAGAAGTCAGTGGTGGAATGTAACAAAGTACATTTACTTCCGCTAGTACAATCTTGATTGTACTAGCAGACAGCTTTAGTTACTACAGACAGCTTTAGTTACTACTTATTTTGATATTTTGCATACAAAAAATGTTATCATTTTATACAATTATGATGCATTTTATGAAAAAAAAGTCGTGACCATACACAATATTAGAAGTTCTCCTTACAATGTCCTTGCTTTTTATCTTTCTCTAGTTTTATCTACTTACTATGTTTATTTGTATTCACCAAAAGACCAAGACAAATCCCTCATGTGTACAGATACTTGGCAAGAAACCTGTTTCTGATGCTTCACTAGTAGTATAATATATAGACAATACTGACGGGGGACAGCCTTATGAGTAATTACATTTTTATCCTGTATACTGCACCCCTGCACTTGTACTTACAATCAAACATAATATTTTGAGTACAGTTGTACATGTACTTTTAACATTTAAGTAAAGGATCTGAATACTTTTTTCCATCCTCTTACTTCGCTTTAAGAATTGAACAGCAGAGACAGACAGTGACATCTGGTGGTTAATTTGTCAACACATTTCTAAATTGACCTTTTCTTCTACCAAGCAAACACACTATTTTAACACTTAAATGTAGCCCACACATTTTCTCTCATGATAATGAAGTGCTCTTCTAGTGTGAACTCAGTGAGTGAAGAAGATTTTGCACATTTTATCAAAGCTGTCACACTACTGTGGGTTTCAGTAGTACAAATGTAGAAGGTTAATGACAAAACTGCAGTATTTCCAGCTCTTTTTGTCTTTCTGAAATGCAACTGATTAACAGCAACCAAGAAAGACATCATCATTAATGAAACAACACTTTCAGCTTGTTTTCGAAGCAACAGTTTTATTTTTAGCTGTGACAAAAGGAAAAAAAAACAGTCGCCTCCTCAGAGTCTAAATGTTCACGTTCAGGATTAAAGTGCAGAATTGTTTTCACAGCTTGTGTAAAAAATTAAATTAAGACACAAAAAAAGAAATATAATATTAAAATATCAAAACTGACAATGGAGATCTGGAAAATATAAATATAATACAGAACAAGATGAAATCTCATACAACATAGTTTCAGCAATGATATTCAATCCACTTGAATCAGGCTTACACTTATGATACATTAAAAAAAGGAAATCAGTTCACGTTTTCGAGTCGTTGGCAAGGCTAGCTTACAACAAAGGCACAGCATTGTTCAGAGGTAACGATCCTTTGCAAAGAAGTGCTGCGGCAACATTCTCAGTGATCATCGACACGTCCTCAGACACACCTAACATGCTCGACATGGCTCAGACAGGAATGGAGACAGAAACATGGCAAAGCCACTCATGTACAGTACATGCCCACGGACGAACACATCAACCAGGAGGGGCTTGGTTTACAGAAGCAAAGTTTGTGTTATTCTTAGCCTATACAATGACAGAAGGTTACATGCTCGTTGAGTCTCACTATTACTGTTGAAAATGCTGTTTTCCTATTAAGCTGCAGAGTTTAAATGAATTGTGAAGTACTGTAAGCTCCAGAAAAGTACGGCCCTGAGCCAAAAGAGTATGATGAGGAGGTGAGAGGTGAGACAGGCCAGTTTAAGTGCTCTATTATCAGAAAGACCAGCAGTGGTTGGGCGTCACATATGAAACCAAGCAGTCAGGAACAACACAGAACATCATTCACAAAGGACCAGTCTGTAGGCAGCAAGCAGAGCTGGGATATCACATCCTCTTGGTAGCAAAATCAGAAAACTTTCAAAGTGGACATGATGGTACTTTAAATTTTGAAGACTTATGCCAAAGGCCTGAAAATTAAAATACAGTCATTATTTTCTATTCTACATATTTTATACTTACAATCACAGATTTGACTCATGCCAAAACTGTATTTAAAAGTTGCAAAAATGCATCTAAACAATCAGAAACTTGACTAATCCTCATGTGGTCCACTTTGCTATCAAGAGGCTGAATTTCCCAGATCCCATTTTTACAGTTGAAAGGCTCTATCAGTGTCTTGCATTCATATATCAACCTGAACCGACATAATTTATTTCCTTATCACAAGTTAGCCCAAGAGAGGAAATTAAAAAACATGGCTTCAACCAGCCATTTGGTAATATAGTGCAAATTAAAGTACTCAAATCTATACAAAAAGATTTCAGTGGTTATATATATATAAAAAAAAACAGATGCTGTGTTTTTTTCTCATTTCCTTTTTAGCCTGTCTTTCTCTGTTGTCTTTTTTTGTCTTTCATTCTTAGTTGTTTTTTTATTTAAAATGACAATTTTAGAGACTAAAACAGCTTGATTTAGCAGCCGAACAGACCTAACTAGGACATCATGCAGCTTGTGAAAAAAAAGGAACAGCAGGAAATTTTTAAAAAAGTTTAGTCTAGAGACAGAAAATGTATGTTAGAAGGTGCAAGAGAGAAATTCAACAGTGGAAGAGATTATTTCTGAGGAGTGCGCATATTTATGCAATGCACGCAGACAGACAGACGCATACATAGTGATATTTACAGCTAGCATTTACATGTAAACAAACAGTGGGTCATCCACCGGAGGAGAGACAGATAGTGTGGGCAGACAGCTGACATGATGAGGCAGTACCTGGTGATGTTTTTCCCACACCTGAACTACTGTACAGTACATGAGACGAGAGTGAATAATAAACAACAGATTGATTGCCCTCAAAATTCCCAAATCACACTATTAATCAAACTATTATCATATGTGGATTCAGTTCAGCAACTTTGATGTGATTAGATAATCCAGAATTCACCCTTCCTGAGTCCCGCCCCTTTTGGAACCTCAGTCAACTTTCTCCTTTCCTGTTTCCTGTACATAGATAAGCTACTATGTTGAAAAAAAAAACAAATTTTGAAGATGGTGAAAGATGTTGCTAGGGGACCTGTAAAAGCAACACATACAGTTTATGGTCACATTTTTTTGTTAGCTTTAGTTAGCAAAATGCTGGCTCCCTAACTAGCCAGTCTACATCAAATACATATTTGCTGTAGTTTTACTTGTGATCTGCCATAAAACTGTCTGTCACTAATGAGAGCCGGTGACAGGACTGATGGCCTAAACTCATTTTATATGATAGCGAACACTGGACTGTCAGTTCTAAGGTTGTCAAAAGTATCGATCCCTCAATACTTTTTTTAATACCACAGATTTAAAAAGATAACATATCCTTTAATTTAAAAAGACTAGCTAGCTAGTTAGTTAGTGTTTTGCTCTGTAACAAAATGCTGGCTAACTAGCCTGAGCTGGCTAACAATCCATATCAATCATAAGTTAGCTAGTTATACCTAGCTAACAATATGTTTCATAACTAATGTTATTATCAAAATGCTACCAAACTAATCAACTGCAATCACAGGCTAGTATTTTGTTCAAAAAATATACATATAAACCACTTTTACAGGTCCTCCAGCAGCATCTTTTAACCATCTTCAAAATGTGATTTTAATAACAGTTTCCTCAACTGTTTGCAGCACAGAGCAAAAAAGGGTGGGACTTAGGAGGGGTGAATTAGGTTTACTCCAGCACACCTCTGCGGCCTGTGTCTTCTGTGACCAATCAAATGTTGAAAAACACTTTTTAAACAGAGGGAAACGACAGAATGTAACATTTACTGAGCTTGAACTGAGGGTAGTAGATATTTTGTGGTGATGAGATAACTCTTAACTCGAATGCTTAAAACCCCAAACTTGCCACAGTGGTGACAAGGTAGAAAAAATAAAAATAAACAACAAAAAAAAATAATAATAAAGCTTTCAGCTGTGCCCTATAAACTGCAGTCAAACTTTAACTCTCCTTAGTTTAAACTGGTCGGCCAATAAAAATATGGCAATGTAGCGTACGTATATAAAATATGTCTGTACATTTACAATATTTAAAACATTTACAATGTCACCAGCTATGTACACAGGTATGTGTTTTGAATGTATAAGATGCCACATCAATATGAATGAGATACGCTTACAGCTCCTAAAATCGTGAGAGAACGTACCAGATTTATGCAAAAGATGTGTACCTCAATGTTCAGTCAGTGCTACACAATAAATGAGGGAGAGGGGCGACACCAGAGGTCTACTAGATTATGACCAAATGAGGTCAGAGGAACACGATGAACCAGGATGTGACCTGACAGCATTATTTACAGTCATGCACTCTTCAGTGAGCTATTTAAAGCTTGAAATGTGTAGTTTGACTTGTACAAGTGAATAATGAGTTGTTGAGGGGCCCCTCTCCTTTGCACTTTCCATAAGTTCAGTTTTGATATCCAAACCAAAAAGCAAAATCAAACCAAACTCACACAGAAACCTGCAAACACATACTGCACAATGTACTCTGTAGAGGCCCAAAGTGAGGAGGCTGAACACTGTGAAAAAAAAGAGCTGAGAAAACTCATATTTTCAAGATAACTGTCTTCACTATGTTTTAGTTTAGAATCAAACCCAAACTCCTATGTTTTAAAATAAAGTTAAAAAAAAAGAAAAGAAAAGAAAAGAAAGGTTCTGCTGACCTTTAGTTGAGATAATTTAGTTTTCTTAGAACAACTTGAACCTTTGAGTTTTAGAAACAAAAACATATCTAATATTGTTGAGCACACTCATTATAATGAAAGTGAATAGTGGTTAATAATTTAATATTTTCATTGAAGGAATGTTAATGATTATTCAACATCAAAATGAAGAATTTAACAAATTCAAATATATTAATCGATAATTAATCGTTAGTCTAGAGATAGCAGTGATTGCACATCATTTGACATTGTTTTTCCTGGCGATGCAAGCTGTGGAATAAGGAAACTTGAATTTAAACTTAAAATGAGAGAAAAAGAGAAAAAAAAAGAAAACTGTATGTTTTGTATCTTACTTTTTGTACTTTTATATATGTTTACTTACTCTTATTTCTAAAAATCAAAGATTAAAGTTGATCGAAGTAAATTATCTCAACTAAAGATTCTAGGTTAGCAAACTTTTTTTCAGTTTATGTTAAAACTAGAGTTTGAGTTTGACTTAAAACTCAGAAATTTAATGAGGACAGTTGCTTTGAAATCATGAGTTTTCTCATCTTTTTTTTTTATTTTACAGTGAAGGTTTGCCCAATGCCTTGTTTTTGGACTACTATATCCACATGAATATACACACTACAGTAAGTACAGTAAGTATTCCTGAATGGAATGAGCACTAATGTTAAATCTATTCAAGAGTTGAGTCACGATTTGAAAGTTGGGTCTGATTGCATATGACATGTGCCACTTTAGCTTCAGGTGCAGCAGAATCAAGCTATCGCAGTTAATGTCTCTTGATTTGACTTTAAATGTCTGTGTGTATGTGTGTGTGTGTGTGTGTGTGTGCAGCTCGCACAGGTGGCTTTTCAGATCCACGTTTTCCCCCTGAGTCTACTCGTTAAGCCTGAGCCAGCCTACGCCTGCAGCTTCAAACACGGAGTAGCATTTTCATGACTCCTCCAGCCACTGCACCGCCCAAGGCAGGCCATCGCTGCCCTTTGTGGGGTTTAACTCTAACTCTTTCCCACTCCTCCAGCCGTCTTCAGCCCTACTCCGGCTGTTCGGGGTGGGTGTGCAGGCCGTTTTCAGGATGCGCAATGCTGTGGTTCTCCCAGAAGGTCTTGTGCAGCTGGTCCAGTTCAGACACCAGGGGCAGACCAATGTCCAAGTGCATCTTCAGGTTCTGCAGCCACTCCTCCAGTTTAGAGAAAGCAGGCCTAAAAATTGAAAAAGCAAATAGGGATTTCATTTTTAAAATAATTTTTCATTTATTTTTTCATTTTGAGCAACCAAATGGACAGTAATGGACATTCAAAGGACAAAATATCCCTTGTGCTTCTATGCATATAGAGCAGTGAGGTGAGATTCAATCACAAGTTGCCACTCGAGAATAATCTGGAGACACACTATAATAATGTCAGGTGTGAACTCGTACTTATAGCTATCCACTAGTAATTCAATCACCCAAGACGCATGTTAATACCAGGTCTGAACAGCCTCTTAGTCTTTCTACCAAGAATTATAGATAAAAATATTTTTAAGTGAACTTGATGCAACATTTCAAAGTGAATCTATGGCGGATGTCTGACCGTTTGTCTGCATCAAGTTCACAGCACATAGCAGCCATGGGGAAGAAGGCGGGGGGACAGTTTGGGGGACAGTAGTGCTCCAGGAAGCCAGATACGTTCAGTCCGAAGTCCATCGCCCTGGGGAGGTAGTCTGGGTCTGCGTTCACCCTGCCAATTATCTGAATAAGAAAGCAAGAATAACAAAAAGAGAGTTAAGAAGAGTTAAAGATAGAGCTGTCAAAGCAAAGGGAATCCTCCTGTGCCAATTTGCTGAAAACCAGTAAACCCTCCAAACTGGAGCCAATCTTTCCCAACAGACCACAACCACCGTTCTCCTGCCGGTCCGCAGCCACATGAAGACAACTTTGATTCTCTGCTCTCTCTAATCACTGCACTGTTCTCTGGCTAATGGTGTCCATCTGGGGAACGCATATTCTGACTGAGTGAACTAAACTGTTAAGCCCAAATTATGCGGATGGTGTGTGGCCAGGCCCAAAGCTCACCACACTTTGAGACTAGGTTTTCATTCAGAAAACAAATACTTTTGACTGTTTGGGAGCTTTGCAGAAAAAAAAGACCTTTCCCTCATAAAAATTAATGGATGTTTACAGATATTCGGAGGAGTTGAGAGATCACTGAATTCTCTACATTTTGCAGAAAACCTGTGCAAGGCTTAGTACGCGTGAAATACAGTAAAGAGCAGTTGTGCATGAATGAAAACAATAATCTTGTAGTTAAAACTGTGCTAGGAAAAGATGGTACACTTTGAGCAATTTCAATGAATATTAGAACTGCTAAATCATCTCAGGGGCCAGAGGGTTTGAAAGAGTTGAAAACATAATAGTGGCAAGGAAAGCAACTTTTACAAATGACAGGTTAGCATAATTTGAAGCTTTGGGGAATAGATATGAAGCACGTTTAGTTCTGCTCATCAAAGAGTAACTCATGTGAAAACCATGTTGACTGTTTGGGTTTTAATGAGCAGAAGGGAGGGCTACTCACCTCACAGAGCATGATACCAAAGGAGAAGATGTCTACTCTTTCATCATAGCTCTTCCCTAGAAGGGAAAAGAATAAAATTGTTGAGTTCAAGAAAATCTAAAGAACATTCAGGAGAAATCACACATGTAGTCAACAATGGTAACACTGCAGAGACTGCTTTTTTTTAGGTATGATAGGAAGATGTGAATGGGTTTAAATAGATAAATCAGTATCTTGATAAAGAGCAGTGCAATGATTAGTTGAGTAATAGATTCCAAAGAAAATTAGCTGCTAACTATTTTGATTATCAATAAATCATTTTCGGTCATTTTTCAAGCAAAAATGTTGAACATTTCTCTGGGTCTTTGGGTTTTGGACTGTTGGTTGGATAAACAAAGCAATTTGAAGATGTCACTTTGGGTTCTAGGAAATTGTGGTGAGCATTTTTCACAGTTTTTCACATTTTACAGACTAAATGATCCATCAGGAAAATAATCGTCCAATTAATAAATAATGAAAATAATCCTGAGTTGCAGCCATTTCTCAGTATTATCAAATATAGAGCAACCAAACAAGTGTCCTTGTGGATCATACCGTGGATCATCTCAGGAGCCATCCAGTAGGGGTTCCCCACCACGGTGTACCTCTTTCTGCGGTCAGGCTTCTTCACACCAGGCAGTTTACCCTGCGACAGCTTATCCTCGTGCTTATCATCCACCATGAGCCGAGACAGCCCGAAGTCTGCCACCACCACTGTGTTGTCCTAAATGAAGAAAATTAAACATGTCATAAAATGGTGTTATTATTCTGCAAGCAAACATACTCGCTAATACAGCAAGACTTACACCCCATTTAGACCTGGTATTAAAATGTGATCTGTATCTGGATAAGGAAAAATGTATGTTAATGCGAGGTGTAAACGCTTTTTGATCAGAATGTGCACTGTGTTCAGGTCTTTGGTAGGAGTAAACGAAATCTGTATGGATTTCCGTGGATACACACCACATTTTAATACCAGGTGTAAATGGGGTGAGAGTGATTTTTCAGGCCACATTTAAATAAAATACTTAGACTTACAATACTTACACTTCAAAATACTACTCTTAAAATTTTCCCTTAAAATATTGAATAAATAACACACATATAGTTTCATTTATAAATAAGAACAAAAAATGAGTTTTAAATTCTAAATACAATTTTAAATTCATCATCTGTACAGCCTTTTTTATTCACTGTGTGCATGGAAACAACAATGAATGCAGCTATAAAGATATGGTACACTTGAACAGAAAACATGGTCATTTCACTTTCCTGACAACTAAATTACTGCATAACACATACTGAGTTATTTGTGATGCTACAGGTACAATTCAAAGACACTGCCACATATTCTGACAAAGTTTGTTACAGAAATGATGATGATCAGTTTTTTTTTAGAAAACAGAATAGGGGCAATGGTCTGGAAAGAAATATTTGTAGATACTCTTTTCCTTTTCCATACTTCCATCCAGACCTGGAAATGACTAAAATCAAATGCCATACTTTTTGTAGGAACCCTGTTTAAGGTTGCTGTAGTGTTTGACTATGCTTGAAATGCGACTCAAAGTTTGTAATTTCTCTCTGTGTGACTCTTCAGATCTGAGCTCTGCAATACAAACCTTCTGTTTTCATGTGACAGATGTAACAATGCTGTCTCTGTTGGGGTAAGCTGGAAGTTTCCGCTCCAAGTTACTTGTGTGCAGCATGTTTTAAGAAGGCTTAGTCTGTTGTAGCTACTGGTAACAAAGCTCGCCTTTGTTTTTTGTTTGTTTCTGCCCCGGCAGATGACAGGTGCAGAGTGTTAAATCCTCAAAGAAAACATACTGCACATGCACAGGTATGTCCTTACCTCTCGAACTAGACAGTTGTGTGAGTTCAGGTCCCGGTGGATGATGTTCATGGAGTGCAGATATGTCTGAATGACAGACAGATGGGCAGATAGGAGAGGGAAAAAAGGCAGGAAGAATGAAAAACAACAGAAAAAAATAGAAGCAGCTTTTAGTGAAAATCTCAAACTCATGCCAAGAAGAACAATCCTGCCTTGTTTCATGTCAAGTCTCTGCTGTTGTAAACACGATAATCAAGGCACACGCAACATTCATCATTGTGCTCATATCAAGGGAAAACATTAAGAACCAGTGGTCTAATCCTGCAGGAATTCATGCTGTAATTTCCGTAGGAGGATGGAAAAGATTGTGCACAATATTAGCCGCAGGGTTGTAGCTCACTAACAAGACCACTAGAGGGAGACAACAGTAAAGAAAAACAGAGCTCACTGCTGCATATCAGGGAGTTTAACTGTCTGAAGAGGGTTTACATGTGAACTGTTTTTGATAAAATAATCTATAACAATTAAATGTTCTTGGAACTCACCATCCCAGCAGCAATATCACTGGCAAAACTGACTCGCTGGTTCCAGGGATAGTTGCTGTCCTGTGAGCAATCATCACAATAACATCACAATTAAATACAGTTTTCTTCCATTGCTTCAAACTACAAAGACTGAGGCAGCGTGAGACACATTTTGAATATTGAACAGAAAGTAGACACACTCTGTCTACAGGCACACACTCTGCTCTCACCATTTTCTTGATGATTTCCCTCAGGGTGCCTCCCTTTATGTACTCTGCGATGAAGTTGAGTCTCTTGTCCTTGTAGAGGACGCCGATGAACTTGAGCACGTTGGGGTGATCCAGGCAACGCATGACCTTCACCTGATGACACAAAGTCACATGTTTTTACACACTCGTGAATGAATCTTGACTGCTTTGCTCACTCATTAGGAAGGTTGACACTTCACTTAGACAGTTAAATGTTAATACTCAATGTTGTGTCACCTCATTATTCTCACTATGCTAATCAACCATATCCAGACCACTGATAAACCTAACTTGTTAAACAAAGTGACAGTCAGCACAGACTGTTAATTTTGAATAGTTACTACAACAAGACTTATAAGCTTTGGGTAAAATAAAACTTTAAGCTGGAGTAGGCAGTTTATTTTTGTGGCAATGGGCAAAAATCCTTAATAATCTTTAAGCATAATGTAATTCAAGTGGTCTGAGAGAAAACTAGACATTTGCTCATCCTCTTGGCTCTGTTTTTAGGCTTTAAATCCAGCCAGCGATGGGAGACTTTTGCTAATCTTAGGTCATTTCAGTAAGAGGGTGTTCCTAAGTTGGCTGTTTTCTCAGCAACCAGCTCTTTCTGTTCAAACTTGTGGGTTTAGTGAGAGGAACTCAGCAGACGAGACAAAGGCAGAAGGTTTGGCACAGGTTTGCCTATATCAGCTTTAAGGGATTAGTTAAGAAGGTCAGTAAAACTGTCACATACAAATAATTAAAACCATAGTATGTTAGGTTAGCTTTGCATCAAGACTGGAACCAAGGGAAACCAGCAAGCCTGGCTTTGTCAGAAGGTAACTAAATGCACCTACCTACACTATCAAACCTCACGAGTTAACAATTTATATCTTTGTTAAATCTGTACAAAATCTGGCACAAATTGTGTTTTACAAGGGGTTATGTGCCAGACCATGATACAGACCATCTTGGCTGGGAGCAGCCATTGTACTAAGATAAGCTAACCTGCTGCTGAAAATATATAGTATGTATTTTATTGATATACCGATAATCAGTATGCTGATTATATGGCAAATCTATGATTGCCTAAATTTCCTCAGTTACCATCATCTTTTCTAAATGTTAACATATTTCTCCCATCCTAAATCACAGCAAATCTCATCTAAAACTGTTACTGGCTAGTGTTATATAAATACATATATAAATATATATAAATGTATTACTTTATAACATATAGAATAGTGCAGTTGAGTGATGACACTTAGAACATGCTGTACCCTGCTCTCCCTTTAGAACAAGTCATGAAATCTACAGCATAACCTGGTAAAGACAGTCATGTATTTAAGACTGTAATTTGCATGAAATAATGAAATTACACATGACTTTTCTTTGTTTTGATATCAGCATTATGTATCTATCCATCGGCAGCCCAGCTCTCTAAATATCAGCATCAGTAACTGGAAAACCCATATCGTTCAACCACTAATACTAAGTTGAGTATGAGCATCAGCACTTCTGATGAACGATACTGGCAGTTTAAGTGTCACAGTTTTTTTCCTAAAGGGGCCAATGGGCAAAACTACCCAGAAAGTCTGGTACAAGTAGTGCTCTACAAGACAGTATGACATCTCGTAAAACATTTCCCTCCCTGAAGGCTGGGCTGTGAACGAGGAGGAGGAGGAGGAGGAGGAGGCAGGTCACTATTAACACACACATAAACCTGAATTATTACCCAAGTCTCATGACATCTTTGTTTGAAATGTTCTGTGTGTTTCTTTCTAAAGAGCAGCAAACATGCTCACAAGAGACTCAGTAATGTGAGACGTGGGCCACCTACAGACAAACAGCTGTAGGGGAGTGATAATCACACTTCATTACGGCCGTGGTTTGTTTTATAGCTGCTCTTTTTACTCTGTCGTTGTCTACACCAATTACAAAGCAAAGTTTCAGATCTATTATTAGGTTACGATAACACTAACACTAAACCAGACGGGAACAATTTTCCTGAACTTCAAACGTCCCAATTAGAAGCTTGTTAACTGGATAAATGAGTCTACGATACTGAACATCAAACAGGAGCATCAGGGGTGATTGAGTTCAAGGGTAACAAGAACTCAGAAACTCTTACAGAAGTCTAAACTTATGAGTCATTCTCTGTTATCTTTTCATATTAATGTACAGACAGGAGAGAGGAGAGAGGAGAGGAATGAAGCTTTGTGTGGGAGCTAAAATAACTTCTGCTCATCCATCATTTTTAGGAGAAAGAACTGTAAAAAACCCCTTTCGTCCTATTTCAGAGGTGGTTTTATGTCTTTTACTTTCATTTATTCAGGCGAGAGAACTCGTCATTTTTATTCAGTCATCTTGCCCTACATTCACACTGCGGAGGTGCTAAATTTAACTACAATATTCAGCGTCTGGTTGTGAACAAAAAGCATTTTTCTTTCACTTCCTCAGTTCATTTTCCAAACTTCCTCTCTAATATCTGACTAAAACGTTTGTGTTTCAAGGAAATGATTTATGAACATACTGATTATTTTATGATCTACATCGTAAGGTCAAGACTTATTGATTTCAGATTTCTGTTTAAGACAAACAGTTGATTCAGCACCTGAATAAAAAACTGAGTAAATACGACACTCCTTCATGGTGTAATGTCTGGGATCGTCCATATTCCCTCACCTCTTTCAGGAATGTTCTCTGTGTCTCGTCATCGAAGCGAATCAACTCCTTCATCACCATCACCTCCCCCGTCTCCCTGTGGGTCACCTATGACAAGACAGACAGATCAAGTTGAGCAACAAGCTGCTATGAGATGTTGTTTTGATGAAACATTAACGATAAAGGGTGAAATTTTCACTCCACCATCTGTATGTCAGCACAAAGGCACTAAAAAAGTAGAAAGGGTCATTGCATCATAAACCAACATTATATTCACTGCTTGGTGACAGTTCTATTGAAGTGTATGGGAGATGCATAGAGAAGCACAATAAAACATATCTACTTCATATGACCTCTGATAAAGAAATGCCTCTAATAAAATGAAAGAACATACCTCAGAGTATAATATACTGACTGACTTTTATAAATGTGTGTATTATTTGCTGTTAGTCTCAAAATAGTATCCATAGATAATTATAGGCATATTTTACAGGACTTAAGATGGCTACTGGTATTGTAATTTTTTAAATGATACTCAGCCCTCACTGGTAGGCTATAAACTAAACTTTTGTTATTAGCCCAGTCAATTACGGTAAAGCTGCCTCTTGATCAAAATAAAAGGAGGGTGGGAGAAGGAATAATACGGACTTCTTTAACAATATTTATCCTAAACCCATTATTTTCAAGGGATACTTGCAACTTTTTTAATTTGCCATGTTAAGGATTTTAATTTGGCTTGTTATGAGCCATGTAAAGTATGGCTCTAGTCATCTTTGGATATAATTTGGAGACCATCAGCAAATACAGAATGTGCACATTTGGAAGAAAAAACAGTCTCTGAAGTGTGTTCTTTCTTTCTTTAGAGGCATTTCTTCAAAGATCATGTGATATGAAATGTAGATATGTCAGGTTTTAGCATGCACCTCCCATAAGCTTCAATAGAACTGACATCAAAATCAGCACAAAGCAGTTCAAAGAAAGTTTTATAATGATGTAATGACCCTGCCTTCTTGTTTGGTGTCCTTGTGTCAGCACAAGGAACAGAAATCTTAAAAACTCCAGAATGTGTCAAAACCACCAACATTTAACCTCCTGCCTCTCCGCACTTCTCTTACCTCCCTAAACGCTGCCATCTTCTGGACAATGTGAGTACGACTACATTGCTGCACATGTACTTTACACACAGGCTTGTATGAAAACACGCGGACAGTGTGCTGACCTTAATGGCCTGTCCGAAGCAGCCCTTCCCCAGCACCTCTCCATGGATGAGGTCAGACGGCCGGAAGATGCGGTGCGTCCGATTGGACACGACACGGAGCGACTCTGATCGATTGATGTCCTTCCTCTGGGAGATGGGGGACGCTGCATTGCTGGAGCCTGGAGACTTATCGATGCTGTAGCTCCGTCTGGAGGAGGAGAGGGGAGGAAGGGTGACAGGAGGAGAAGGAAACAGCAATGGAGGGGGTGAAGAAGAAGGGAGCAGAGTACTTGATTACTGTTTGCTGCTGCAATAAGAAATTATTACTTTTAGTGAAATGGGATAGACAGGAGGGACATTAAAAACCGGAAGAAATTTGACTTGAATGTGACACTGAAAAGTGCCTGTGAACCATGGTATTGCTAGCTAACTGATGAATCTTAGCTCTGTGCTGCTAAAAGCTGATGATTGATTAATGAGTGAATGCCAAGATATTATTGGATAAAATTGGTTGGTTCAAGCCTATGTAAACACACGTCATATTTTGTTTTACAGGAAACATGATTAGATTTTGATATAATAATACAAAGAAATTGATTTTTTTTTGTATTTTCTTAGCATATATTGTTAAATAGTTGCACAATATGACAGGGGCTGTGAACTAAAAGGGTTAAAAAGGCATTTTTAAAATTAATTTTTGCTTTAAGGACAGCTACAGTATATAGTAATAGTATGCTAAATGGAGGGTAAGAAGACTCTAAACACTAAAATTTTTCTATCTTGTTGCTAACCTGACTTACAACTGAGCTTCAAGGAATGCAATGATTTTCTAGGAATTAAATGCTTAATCTAAGCATTTGTGAGAATTGAAAAGACTGGAACTGGAAACAGCTTCTTTTCAGAGTGTTCACTTCATTTCTGTGGTGAATACACTAACGCTTTGGAAATGAGGAGGCTAAAATTACTTCTTCTTTTCATTAAATATTAATAGTATGTCATGGTGTTAACACACTTGAATAAAGTTCAGTAGTTAAACTAATTATAGAGCGAACAGAAGTGAAACTGCTGCTGTTCTCAATGACACAACTGAAGGCTGAGCAAAATCTCACCAGATTGTCATATTAATTTAAACCTCTTGTATACAAATAAATGGTAGAAAATAATTTTAAAATATCTCCTTTAAATTTTAAAATAAGCATCACCGTTTGTACAAGTCTCTTACGTGATGATGCGGGATCTCAGATTGCTGATGTCGGGGTTGGGGGGCTGGGTGATGGGCAGGATGGGGCTAGGGCCCTCAGACAGAGGGGTGGACAGGGGGCCGTCCACCTGCTCTTCAGCCTCTGAGGAGCCTCCCTCCGGCCCCTGACCGTGAGGGTCGTGCTCAATGGTGAGCTGCAGCAGCCGGCTCGTCTCCTGGATCAGCAAGTCGATCTGGAAAGGAAGAGGGAGTTCAGATGGGTCAGTCAGTCCACAATTAGAACAGCAGAGATTGATGTTACAGCTAAAGAAAAGGGCCGGACATTTACTTACGTATTTCAGACCTGCAAAGTTGGTTAATTCAAATGTGCAGAACAATGCACCTCTTCACTATATGAATTTTCACAATTGTATAAGTAGCTTGTTATTATAATACAATGTTGGTTTGACTCCTAAATTCCCTCTGCTTGTACAGCCTGGGTTTAATAAAATAAGTGTTTCTGTGGTTAACAAAAGATATAATCCATGAATTAACTAACTAGCCTCTCTTTCATTTGTAGAAATTATTTGTTTATTCAATTTTTAATCAAAAAATTATCAAAGAGCCAGACCTAGGTTGTAAAAGGGCCAGATTTGGCCTAGAGGCCAAAATGCTTAACAGTACTGCAACGAGTACAGAATGACAATCAACCTTCACCTTAAAGTTGAAGTTAAAGGTTACAGTGGGGGATGAATATTTTAATTGTCTTTAACAAAAAAAAGTAAAAGCAAAGAATCTTACCTACAGTAAGTCAGTTACCACATAAACTAATTTATGTGGTAATTGGAACTAATTGTTCTTCTACAGCTACTTGTGTCATTACCTTGTCCAAATTAAAAAAGTTAATATGGTTTATGGCTCCACAATTAATCAAAATATCATCAAAATCACAATTTGGCAAAAAAAGTGCAATACCCAAATTGCAGAAACTGCATTTTTTGATAAAGGAAAACTGTGTGACAAAACAGCAGTTTAATGTGTATAGTACTGTGTACAGATTATACATATTAAGTACTGTAATGCTGCTGAGATGTCAAGGCCCACAAATCCTGTTCTCTTAATGTAAGAAAACATGTCTGCTTGGTAAATGAAAACTGGTGGTGGTCAGTATTCTTAGTGCTCATCTTTTAAGTATTAAGAATAGCTTTAAGATAAATGATGACACTCAACCACAGGACAGTTCAATACATCAAGTTTTACATTTGCATATTTACAATAAAGCAAAATATTTCAGTAACAATGTGTCAGGGACAGTGTGGTGAATAATACCTCGTCCAGAGGGACGTTGTGAATGGGCGTCCCGTTGATCTCGAGGATCCTGTCTCCAACATGAATGGAGTTTTTCACATCTGGACTGATGCAGTCTGCGTCCACCCTGAATAAAGAAGAACAATAAGCACAAAAAAAAAAAATGTTCAAAGCCCTTTCTGTACACATTGAAACACACACCTGAGATCTGATAAAGACTCAGCTCATTTGAATAACAGTGACTCAGATTTCTGCTCATTTCATTTTCCTTCCTCTCCATTATACGTTTTAAATGAATCTCATCTATCACACTGTCCTCCATTTTTAATGTTGTGTTCATCCTTTGTCCTCCACCGGACTGACCTAGTCTCTCCTCTCCACACAATGACCTGAAAATATGCAAACACGCACAGAAACATGGACAGACAGACTCACTGGGACACTCTAACAGTGCGTCCGTGTTCAGGACTGAAGCCGTTGGTCGGGCTGAGCGGCTGGTCGATGGCCACAGAGAAACCTCGCCCTCTGCGTCCGTTGTTGCCCTCGGCGGAGGCGGGGATGGACACGAGTGTGACGGTGTGAGGGATCCGTGAGCATGGTGAGTCTGGCAGCGACACCGGGGTGACGATGGTCTGGTAGTAACAGTGACCGCTGCAGACACAGAGGAAGGAAAGATGGATGGATAGATAGAAAAGAGGTGGGTAGTTTAAAAAAAAAGTTCAGAAGATGAGAATCCTGGTGAGCTTTCTGACTCATGCAATCATGAGGGCAACATCAAGTTCTCATTACAACAGTTTTCACAGCATCACATGTTGTTGACGAGACGTTGTGTTATCTGGGTTTTACGAAAACACTGAGCTGTCATTGTTCAGATTTGAGGGTCAGTGTGACCTTTGATAAATCAAAATCCGTTTCATAAGTTTGGCTTACAAAGCAAGACTATTTATCCCCAAAACATGAAGAACTCTGGGAACGTACTCAGACTCATGAAATAGCTATGAAATGATTCAAAACTAACACATCAGTGCTGAAACACAATATGAGTGACCCTGAAACACACTTTACTCTCTCATGCATGCATCACCTCTCTCAGGGGCACAATTTAATAGCTGATTTCCCCTCCTGCTGTCTCCTGAATCGACCCAATCTGGCAAATCTCTCCATAAATGTGATGATCCGAGACAATCACACTGTCATGATCCACTTCCACTCAGAGCGGAGGACAAAGGCTGTTCTGTGTGTCTGTTATGTCTCTCTGTGTAATGCAGCTTGTTTCACATTGAAGCCTCACATTGTTTTTGAAGCCTGAGGCTGTTGACAGTCACATTAACACGACCCCTGAGCCACACAAGTCAAGAACAACCTGAACCTGAACCAGACACAAGACCACTGGGAGACTAATGATTTTAATTTGCAGGTTTTCTATTTATTTGCAGGTTTTTTTTCCATTATCTTTCATTTTGTTTAAACCTTGTATTTATGCACAGTTGAAGATAAAGATAAAGCTACACTGAAACTGATGAATTATGTTCAGTAAAAAAAAAAGTTGATTTAATCAAAAAAATCTAACCCATTTAATCTGACGAACCACATTGTTTAACTTGAGGATTTTGTTTGATTACATTTGGTACAACTCTAGTCACCAGCTTAAAATAACTTAAAATTTGAGTAGCTTTGTATGCTCATATGGCTGCAAAATTCAGTGTCCAAAATACCAAGAAAATGCACCAGATTTCAAATAATGAGCTCAAACATTTGCAGTAAAACTGTGGTTGCTGAGACTTTCCACCGTGCATGCAGTCAGTTGTCAGCACAGTTGGTCATCATGTTGAAAACATGTCCCTTGAAGCCCAAGTTAAGGCACATGAATTCAAGATTGTGTCAATCAACTGCAGCTTCAGCTTGTGCGTTTTTTGCGGCATTGGTTGCACTTCAAAGGGAACATCAAATGGATTAGTCGCTGCAGAAGGGGGAATTAGGAAAGCTAAGTATAAAAAATTTCCAAAGAAAGAATAAAAAAAGAATACCATAGTCTGCACAAGCTGTGATTCCCCCGTTTTAAAAAATTAGACCAATTCAAGAAAACACAGTTTACATGACACATCTCACAGTCTGATTTGATTTTGACAGACTTGAAGCTTGGGGCTCACCAGTACAGTTTGGATCTCTCCACCAGAGCGTATGTGTCTCCATCACCGATGAACGTCCTGCAGTTCAGGCAGGTGAAGCATTCTGGGTGATATTTCTGTTCCCCCGCGACCTGTTAAGAGAACGACCAAAGACACTGTTAAATGGACAGTCGGCCTTCTGTGCGTTGTAAACATTTGATGCACTGGGATGTCAAAGGGCTTGTTCTCTGATCTCTTGTTAAAAAAACTCCGGGCCAGAAATTCACAACAGTGTTTTTGATGTGACCGGAGCAACAGGCGACATGAGGCTTTAATAACTGGTCGGAGAAGTAGGGCAGGGTCTGGTCACTGAGGGTAATACTGGGAGATTGAATTTGCTGCTGCCAGATCCCCCTCTGGAGCTTAGAGCAGTTTTGCAAACAAGAGAGGGAATTGAGTTATGGCCAAAAACAGAGCAGGCAATGAGCAGATTAATCACAGTGGCAGATCTGAGGATGATTCTGCCGCTAGAGGTTTTCCACAGACAAACGGGAGAAAACCAATCACTGTTTGAGGGATAGTTCGGGTTTATTTGAACTGGGGTTGTATGAGGTACTTATTTATAGTCAGTGTATTACCTACAATAGATGATGGTCACGCCCCCAGTTTGGAGCAGGGAGGAGAACCAGCAAGGAATCTAAGCAATGGACTGATGTGGACAGACTCAGCAGCAACATGTATTTTAGCCACATAAAAAAGATCCACCTAAAAAATTAAAATCAGTTTGTGTGCACTACATTTAAAATATTTTCACAATTTATATTGCTGTCAGGCAGCCTTTTCTGATGGGAAACCACTGCTATATGAGCCAAATATCGCTCTGTCCAAATCAACCAAACTCCATAGGTGAAATCAGTCATTTTAATTCACAGAATATGGGAGCTGCTGATCAATCACTGCCTCTATTTATTACATTTTTTGTTATTGTGTGATGTTGGTGAATCCGAAACAACATTTTAAAACACCAAAGTCAAACAATAACACAAAAAAACCTTAGAGATAGAGGCAGTGGTAGACCAGCAACCCCAGTGATCTGCAAGGTAAAATTACTGATTTCACCGATGGAGTTTGGTTGGTTCGTCCCATCAGGAAAGGCTGTCTGGCGCCAAAGTAAAGTGGTGAAAATACTAAAATAAATATAATATAATACTATGATAAATAAAGCATACACTTACAAGAAGTTCTGTATTAGTTTAAGAGGCTAAAATACCTTTTGATGCTGACCGTGTCCACAGCAGTACATTGCTTAGCTTCTGTAGTGGTGACCCTCTCTGATTCTCCAAACTGGGTACATGGCATCTACTGGTGCTAATACACTGACTATTGATAAGTATTTCATACAACCCCACTTCAAATAATTTAAACTATCCCTTTAAATTGATCAGATAAATCATCTGTCTGTATATCATCTCCATCTACAGCAACCTTCCCACTTTTAGTGCTGCTCATTAAACCTGTTTGTCCTTGCTTGTTGTCGCTGTAATCGACTGAAAAATCGATGAAGTGGCCCCACACCTTCACATATATCATCAATATCGACCCCTTTTAACTCCTTCAGGTAATTTTGTGCCTGTCGATGCAAATGGCCACCCACTCAAATACCTAATGACTTTTATGACATGAGAAACATGAGCTACAATGTTAAGTACTAAAGGTCGAGTCCACCAGAGCCGTTTGCTCCCCTGAGCCTGTGCTCGTGGTTTCATTTTGTGCTTTGAGTGGCAGAAAATTTTGTATGGAGCAGGCCCCCTGACAGCACTTCTCAACTACAGTCATCTGCAATGCTAATTCAGTAACCAGGAGTGAGGAGGTGGGACTGCATGGACGAAAGCTGAACAAAGAACAATCAATTAAATGCAAAGGAAAACCAGAGAAACAGAAGAATTTTGTATTGTTATTAGTAGGGCTTCTCATTGTTGATTAACCTCTTGATTATTTTCTCAATTAATCGATTAGTGCCAGAAAGTGGTGTAAAATGTCTGTCAAGTGTCTCCCGAAGCCTGAGATGACTTCCTCAAATGTCTTATTTTGTTAACAACTCAAAGATATTCAGTTTACTGACATAGAGGACTGAAGAAACCAGAAAACATTCACATTTAAGATGCTGGAATCAGAGAATTTTGACTTATTTTTTCTTTAAAAAATGTTTCATTTTATTTAATTTTATTTTCACTGAAAAAAAAACCTCAAATCTTTATGATGTGACATTTGTTGGGGTCTCATACCAAACAAATATGTTTTCTTACATCTGGAGAACAAGATTTTCTGTTGATTTAGACTAAATAAGATTAGATAATAGATTAGATTAAGATCAGATAATATAATATTTTAAATTTTTTATTAACTGTACAGCCCTATTTTTTTATTATTTGAAGAGAAAACATATATATTTGCACAATATTTAAAGGAACAATATATAAGACTTTCAGTTGAAAAAATGTAAAAATCATCAACAGAATGTGACGAAATAACCATTTTGATGTTAGTCCATGCAGACTCAAATCTGCTAATTGGACCAGTAGCTACACTGCTAACTGAGCTAACTAGCAAATAGCAGCTACAGTTGGCAGCAGTTAGCAGTTACTGTGATACTCTCCTTACATATTACACTTTTAAAAGATTTACAATACGTAATTCAGAGATCTCTTGTTACAGCGGCAACAATTAGTCGATTAGCCAACTATTTTGATAATCAGTGAATTGTTTAGTTATTTTTCAAGCAAAATGTGAAATATTTGCTGGTTCCAGCTTCTTACATGTAAGAATTTTCTGCCTTTCTTTGTCATCTATGATAGTAGATAAAGAGTCTTTGGGTTTTGGACTGTTGGTTGGACAAAAGAAGCAATTTTAAGACGTCACTTTCTTTTTTACTTGTCACTTTTCTTTTAATTGTGAAAATAATGTGTAAATTAATTGATAATCACAATAATCATTAGTTGCAGCCCTATTCCAGGAACATAAAAGTTTCACCGAATTTGATTTGTAAAACAGGCTTTCATATATATCAACCCAACATCACAGAAGAGTAAACAATGAGCTCATGGATGCAGCCTTGAAAGTAACGAAAAAATCAAAGCAAAACTACAAACTGCCCCAAGAGAGAAATGATATGTCTAAATAATCCATCAAACTGAAACAAAACGGTGAAAGTGAGACAAAAAGGAGGGAAATGTGAAGATCAAAGAATCAATAAAATCAATCCGTACAGCCATATGTCTGCTGCCCCACCCTCCTCAGAGAGCAGCAGTGAAACCACAAGCACACAAACACATAAACACACGCTGACTGAGGGCCCTACGGCTGCAGGGAGGAAGGCACCGTACAAGCATATTAATTATCTGCTTTTTGAGTAATTAATCTGAGCATATCCTTCCAGCTAAATACCAGGAAAACATGCCACCACTTGGCTTTGATACAAGGAATAAGATAACAACCTGACTTTACTGTATTTCTCTGAGGAAATCGTTTTCCATATTTTATTTTCCTGCTTTTGGAGAGAGAACAAAAAGATGAACTCTATAAAATAAAAGACACAGAATAGTCAGCTTTTTCTCATTTTTGCTGCATGGACATGTTGTTTAGTGGTGTTGCTGCCCGAGAGCACAGCATCGTAGCAGAGAGACATGAGGGCAAAACAGAGACGTAATGGCTCTGTAATGGACAATGCAGCAAGGCAGCCATAGGGCTTATATTGACCAACTTAATTTCTTTATTTGTCCTCCAAGCAGCCTCGTAAAAAGGAGATACAAACAATTACTGTCTGACATTGCTGGTGAATGTAAACACAAGGCATCAAACCAACAAAAGCATGAGAGCGAGAGAGAGAGACGAGTAAAGAGAAACTACGGACTCAAAGTAAGATTATCAGGGGACAGAAAGATCATGTTTAAGTTAAATTCAGCCAGTTTATTAAGATTTTTAGCATCAGATTTGTTGGTCCCTAGCTGTGAATTGTCTCTCTTTCCGTGTGTTTGTGTGTGTCAGTGTCACTTTAGGCGCAGCCCTACAAATGGGAAGGACAGGAAGAGAGGACAGCTGGATGGAGATGAAAAGGGTGTGTGGCTCTACACAACCTGACACTGTAGCGGCTGCCATTTGCTTGCCATGCAGGCATGACACACACACACACACACCCCAATATGCACACACCCAGACCCTCTCTAAAACCACATTAGACAGGCGACAGCTGCTGTCCTCACATGTAGGACAAGCTTCCTCTCTAAAGAGTAGATAGAAAGACAGATGGGGAGAAAGAAAGATTTCAAAATAAATCGTCGTGCTTTGTGACATTAAACCATGTGACTGTTTGACCAAACAGACTCAAGAGACATCACATGAATTAACCCACCACTGGTTCCCCTTCTTATTTTAATTCAACATGGAAGCTGTGTGTCTTGAAGTTTATTTCGTCATTTGTTTATTAGGTCACCGTTCTCATGAGCGTGTGACTGCGTGTTAACTAGTCATGTAGCCTCATGGCCTCTTCTAGTGACAACAAACCAAACCGTGTGCACACGTCTACCTGGGGGAAGGGTGCAGGGTGGGTCGAGTTGCAGCACGATGTTTGGTTGCCATGTGTGATGGGGATCTCGGTCACATAGTTACTTTGACATCAGAAACAGTGTAATTCTCCAACACTGTACTTTGTAGTTAAAGGATAACTGATAGAAATATCTTAGCCAGTAAAGAGTTCAATCTAAAATAATCAAGTATGTACACAGAAAGTTACTGTAGCAACACAAAGTTGTCACTTATCTGGCAAAAATCTGGGGCCAAACAATATTAAACTTAATGGGCAATCCTTTATAAATGCAGGTATCACTTCCAGGCAATGATACACATCACAAGACAGCACTTTGCAAACTGATTGCATTGATTGCCATCAAGAGCGTGATTTGTGACAGAACAACATGAAAATAGTTGTTTTTCTATTGTCACATGATATATATCATCATATCGCACAGCTCTACTATCATTATATAGATTTGTGTGTCAGAGTTAGTAGATATGCAGGTTAGAATTAGAGGGAAAATATCAGAAAAATGCTAACCTAGCTAGCTTATTTGGTAATGTTATTGGTATAGTGACTTGCAATTTGGGGTATGTTGGCTTATTTTTGTTAAATGTAATTTAAAATATTCCCAGTTTACAGCAAGTAAGTAAATATCAAGCTAGACATTTCAATATTTTTATTCTATGTCTTTTACTCCTCCCTCTATTGTCAAGCTAACATTGGCTAGATACAACTGGCAGTTCCTGGATGTTGATATTACCTTATTATTAATGACTAATAATGAGAACTGTTTGATTTTTATTTAGTGTTAAGTAAATCTACACATATTAAACACTTAACTTGAGGTTCAAGAAGAGCTGGTACAAGTAGCACTTGAAGAAAAAAAAAAACATTATTTTACAAGAAAAAAGTCAAAGATTAGAGAAGAGCCTACGAACTAAACATAATTTTAGTTTAGTATTTTAGTTGTTTTTTCTCATTTCAATCATCTTGTAAACCCTTAGAGCTTCCCAACGACCAGGTTAGGTAGCCCTGTCTCAGTCTTTTATTTGTAGGGTGACAACACTGACAGCACTGGAGTATCAGACTTTGGACTGGCTTGTGCTTATGGGCAAAAAAAGAAAAGTAAAGGTGGTGGAGAAATGAAGGAGAAGCTGCACTAAACTGAGTGAAAGGTCTCTTTCTGACAGACAAGGACCACCTTGAGCCATCATTGCTGCTGGACACAGAAAAATTTACAGGCAATGGTCAGCCAGAGCCTGACGTCTTAGCGTGTCAGGGTCCTTCAGCTTTATTTGTTTTTTATGATTTATATGAGTGACCTTAAGTTGGCTGTGGAATGTGAACACACCCTTTTTGAGCCATTTGGAGGAATTTATGCCGGCCTAATGCTCTCAGCAACACTTAACAGTTAAGAAACATGTTGGTAGTAAGT